>PVJN01005683.1:0-83350 GCA_004026805.1 Lasiurus borealis | reverse complement strand
TCATGTGAGATGATGCCACAATCTGGCACGATCAAACCTTCTCCCCTCGACTCACTGCTGTTTTATTCTGACTCTTTGTAAATATGTTCCTGTTCTTCCGTGATCTCAGAAGCAATCAGAGATGTTGATTTTTCAGTGTGTGTGCTTTCAAACTGGCCATTTCTTTGGCAGTCTTTTTCAGTTATTGCAGTCAGATTGAATTGTATTATCCAAACAGAGAGAAATAAAATCACAGCTGGGCGTTATCTCAGCAGCAGGCATCTCATCCAGAGCATTCCCATATTGTCTGGCTGATTGTTCCCTAAATTGCTGGAATGCGGAGAAACTTCTGTCACCAGGAGCCCTGTGAATTGGAATGAAAGGACTTTTGTGCTCCCAGATACTGAGTGGTTAGTCTCCAAGCAGCCCCAAAATGCTTCCTTCCTGGATGTAACTTTGCTCAGAGTCTGACTTGGTGACAAAGTTACCTTCATCCTCTTTCCTTAGGCAATAGTGAAATTCTCTTCCCTCTACCCTGAAAACACAGCTGTGGTGTATGTTTATTGGCTCTCATCAGTCAGGTACATGTGTAGCATGCAGGTGCGTTGTGCTGCCTGTTCTGAAAACAGTTTATGACTAGCACACCGTGGGCCTGACTGGGGAGCTCCACTTGGCAAGTGAGGTGGAAACAGAAGGCATGACAGAAAGAAGGCAGTCACATCTTGCTGGGGTGGCAAGCCCACTCCATAACTTACTTTTTATTTTCGTAATGTCACCCACCCTCACTATGGCATATCTTGCTCTATATCTTGTACTCACGTTCAAGATGTGTGACACTCGTGGACTTCTCCCGAAAGAGAATGTGTTTGCCATTTAGTCAGCTAACATTACTCATACATTTGGATTTATGGAGGGGAAAAAAATACCATGATTCGAACACTGCCACTTAACTCTGTACAACTATCTTGTCACACTTCACTCATTACATTAAAATAAAATAGAGCTATTATTTGGACCAAAAGAATCTCTATGCTTCTCCTGAAATAAAAGAAATTTTTTGTCTCACTATAAAATCGGTCTTTGCAGAAGTCTCTATCCCACTGAGAATTGTAATTATGGGGATTTGGAAGAAGAAAACAGCAGTTTCTTAAAAAAAATAGACCCTTAGGGCTAGTTCACATTTTGTCAATCTACCTACAGAGTTTTTAGCCTCCAAACCTAGTCCACTGCCTCAATGATGCCCCGGGGCCCAGAATGAGGAGAAAGACATGAAGAAACAATGTCTTTCCTATTCCTATGGACTCATTTGAAAGAGACCATGCAGCCCATATTGTTTAAAATTCATTATGTCCTCTCTGGCCTCTCAGCCCTAAGAGCCCCCCATTAAGGGACAAGATGTTCCCTCACACTTACAGTGGTTGCCAGTTGCTTATGGGATCCAGCTTGGACTTCTCAAACTCTTTGATTTTCCAAAATCTTAACAACATTCACTTGTTCAACTTTCTGTCCTCTTCTGGCTGACATCCTATCAAATATCCAACTTTTTATTCATCATTATTTGTCTCCACACTATTGTCGTGACATATTACTAACCTAGAAACATCATCTTCAGCTATGGGTCAGATACTGTGCTAAGAACTGTAAATCATATAAAATGTAAAAGACATGACTACTGCTTTCAATATCACAAACTATCAGTAAATATAAGGCACATGCAAAAATAACGAAGAGGAGGTAAAAGTGCTGTGTCATGATGAGGAAGTGGAAAGGGATTGTTCTTTAAATTACTTAAAAATACCTCATGATGGTTTTATTTTTTAAAGAATTGTAGGTAACCCATCATTTAAATAATTGCTACCTTAAAAATTTAAAAATTATTCCTAGTCCATAACAAGGTATATAAAAATTGACATTTCAAAATCTTTTGTGTTTTTTTTTAACTTCATTTTATAGATTAGCCTTTCCCTTATATTTAGATATATTCATTTTCAGACACCTTCCCATAGAAAGGGTCTTTTGATATGGCTTATTATTGCAATGGTTCTCAAATTTGATCTACAGAAATATAACCTGGGTCAATTAATAAAATTAATATTCAATTTACAGAGGCCATACTCCAAGTATATGGAACATGGATCTAATTACTTGCATAATTCTTATAATATTAGTTTTCTTTGCTAAATATAATTAAGCAAATTTTATGGCTGGTGAAATTCCTGTCTGAGGAAAAGACATATTTCATCATGCAGAAGAGCAAAATTTACCACCTCAAGATGTGTCTCTTTGGCTTGAAGATTGTTTTAGGCTAGTTATTTTTAAGAACAAAAGACTCATGAAGAATCTTTGACCTTTCACCTAACTATCTAAAAGAATTTAGATACAGGACTTCCTTTAGGATAGAAGCTATGATCATAGATAATTATAGTATAACTAGGGGCCTAGTGCATGGATTCATGCACCAGTGGGGTCCCTTGGACTGGCCTGTGGGGATCAGGCCAAAACAGGCTCTCTGACATCCCCTGAGGGGTCCTGGATTGTGAGAGGGCACAGGCCAGGCTGAAGGATCCAACCAGTGCATAGTTGTGGTCAGGGAGGGCCTGAGAGAGGGCATCCAGGGTATGTCAATCCTGATTGGCTGGACTCCAGCAGCAAGGTAACTTACCATTTTGAGTTTCTGCCCCCAGTGGTCAGTACATGTCATAGAGACTTGTTGGACTGATGAATGGTCAGACACTAGCATATTAGGCTTTTATTATATAGGATATGAACTAGATGTGGTAAACAGAGAGAAATCTAGCAAGTCTGTTAAAATTCCTCTCTATGTCCCATTGTTTCTGTATGGCGCAGCAACTATCTGTATACCAAACATCTGTTCTTTCCCTCTTCCTATGAATTGCCTTCTTTTCTTTTGAAGTCCCTAATCCCTACCCACTTCTTAAGTCAAAATACCATATGAATCTCATTTTGCCTGTCTTTGAAATCTTTCACATCTATGGGGGTTCCCTGAATGTATGTAATTAATTTTTTTTCTTGTTAATCTGTCTCATGTCAATTTAATCTTAGACCAACCAGAACTTAGAAGGGTAGGAACAAATTTTTTTCTTCCACAACAATCACTACTCTTCATAATATCTGTACAGTGGTACCTCGAGATATGAGTTTAATTTGTTCCGTAACCTTGAGGCATGGGAAACTATGAGACGCTCTGAGTCATGGTAAACTGGTGGGTCATGTGCAGCCAGCCGATCCATGTGATTACTACTATCTCAAATGTTGCTCCTATTTCAAAGCAAAAATCGCTGGCTCGAGGGCTCGTATCTCAAAAATCTCGTATGTTAAAGCACTCGTATCTCGAGGTACCACTGTAATAATAAAAGTATAATATACAAATTGACCAAATGACCAAACAGCAGAACGATGACCTTCTGGATGACCATGCTATGACACCCACTGGTTCTAGGCCAGCCAAGGTGGTGCAATGCAATTGGTCAGGGTCTCGGCCATCGCCCCATGATTGCCCTGCAAAGGAAAGCCCAGGCCACTGGCTAGTGGGGCTATCAATCATTTGGGGGGCTCCACAATCACCCCAAAGAGGGAGGCCCCGCCCACCTGCTGCAGCTTGCAGGTTGGTGGCTTGGGGCATGATCAATTGCATGATAAACCTGGAGAGGGAGGCCCAGATCACTGGCCAGTGGGGCGATCAATCAATTGGGGTGCTCCACAATTGCCCCAAAGAGGGCGGCCTAGGCCACTGATTGGCAGGCTGCAGCGAGTGGGCAGGGGCGATTCGTTAAGGAGCCCTGGCCAGGTAGGAGGGCTTACCTCTTTGGAATGATCGATTCTAGGGCTCCAGGACTGTGAGAGGACACAGGCCGGGCTGAAGGACCCACCCCCCACCCAGTGCATGAATTTCATGCACCAGGCCTCTAGTCATATAATAAAGGGCCAATCTTGGTCTATGGTTAAGGCCAAGCCTCTTTTTTTCTGGTTCATACAGACATGAGTTGTAGAAGGTCAAAGCCAGATTCTATAACAGTGAAAATATCACTGAAACTAATAAAATGAAAATGCAAAGGTTTTTGTACACTGGCCAACTGAACATACAATCTCATTAAAAGTTACTTTGATGAATTTTGCTACAATGAAAAGAAATGTTAACACTTACTGTAGTTTATTTGAATGATATGCATTTCCAAAGTTATTGCTATTCAGACTGATGTAGATGACTTTCTGCTCTCTCAGGATCAGCCATATCCAAATAAAACTCAAAATAAAGATCATCTAGCTTTCTAGCCTAACTTCCAAAGAATTCATTATCTCCCCTGCCATCAGCATTAAAATTTCCTAATAGACATTGAGATTGCAAATTCTTTTAGAACAAATGTTACTAATCATGTCTCATATGTCAATTAAACCATCTCCTATCTACTGTTAATGGCAAGTAAAATGAAAAGTAAAGAGTTTTTACTGATACAGAATTTGTCCTATTGCATGAAACTCCTTGCAATCTCTCCTCTGTCAAAAAACAAATGTGGACACCCTTACAGAGGATGATTAGATTTAGAAGGAACTTGGGACAAGGTTTGGTCCCATAGAAGCTTTAGAATCTTGTGTAGCTTTAGATATTTCTAGCTTTTCAAAGAGAACATTAAGAATGAGATTAACAGGTTTGAAAACCCATCGCCTCCTTATGAGGTAGAAACAATATTGGTCCTATGCCTTCTACACTTATACTTCTGAGAATTGGCCAAAACTGGGGATCAGACTTCGGGTACCATAGATGGATGGACTGCTGTTCATAGGGACAATCTCTGAACTTAATTGAATGGGAACCAGAAAGACAAGCGTGTTTCTATGTTAAATGGATATTTTATTGCTTTCTCCTCTTTGATCTTGCCATTACCAGGTCAATAAGTACTCAGGCATTGGAGTGATAATGAACAACAACAACAAATCCAGTTAAAACCATGTCTTTAAATCCAAGTATCTTAAGCTCTTAGAAATGTGTTTCTGTTAAAGCCTTCTATCCATTTTACAATTTTAGTTAGACAGAGATTAAGAACCAGCAAAGTATATGCAAGAAGTACTCAAAAAAAAAAAAGACAATGTTGAAGTTGCTCATACAAACTTTGAATTCTAAATCTTCCCACAAGTCCAAGAAGCCTAGATGCTGAGTCTTTTCCATATAGGTTTCTAAATTTCTTGGAATCTTTGAAAATATATATGTATATATCTTTAGTATTAATATGCTTCTGCTTCTAACATTGTTGTGTTTGGGCATCTGGACATCTAGAATGCCCTCGGAGGCAGAACATGACTGACGGTTTTCCCAAGTAGAAAGGGAGATGCAGGCTCACTATATCTCTCTGTTTAGAGAAGTATGTTCCTTGGACAAGCCATATCACAGGAACCCATTAGGAGGCCTCCAAACTCTCAGTATTCAAGCTAAAGCAGGAACAGGTCATGGGAAGCTCAACTCTAATTGACACACATTTGTCAGGAAGTTGGGGGCCTGCTTCCGTGATGTATAGTCTTCTTTCTTTAAAGAGTGGATTCACCGAACTCTTAAATGACTCAAAAATAAATAAAGAATCAACAAAAACAGAAGCCAGGTCAGTCCTTTGGAGAAATAATTCAATCATAAGAACTAGCATTCATTGGATATTTCCTCTATGCTTGTATGGACTATATTATTTAATCCTCAATTCAGTTCATAAAGTACTATTATTAACATCCCTCTTCACAAATAAGGAACCTGAGGTACGGAGTGTTTAAGTACTTTCCCCCAAAAGTACTCGTGTTATTAAGACAGTAAATCTTAAGACTCCTAGAGTAAGTACATCAAGCTGGCTGTCATTGTTGTCATTAATTGTTGCCAGACCATAATTTGAAGAGCTTTATGTTAATCACCTTGAAGAAACTGATGCTAAAGGCAATTAACTTAAATAAGCTCTGAGTGAAAACACAGCCTTTAGAATCCAAACTGGGATTTCAAAGTCCCCATTTTCTAATGCAGAATCCTATTCTCTTTTTAGTATGCCACTCTGCCTCATTGTACAACTTCCTCTAGTGGCCTCTATGTGTAATTATTTTTTAAAAATTCAAAAAATTCCTACTTTGGAAAGAAGGAAACACAAAAAGGAAAGTAATTGTTAATACTCAGCTGTAAGAATGAAAAAGGTTATAAAGAGAAACTAACATTAATGGTGTAATTTAATAAGCACCAGAGACTCAAGAAGTTTACCATGTCCTACATTCTCTAATTCTGACAATATTTTGTTTCACATTGTCAGTAAAATACTCAGGCCTTACAGAAAATCAAGTCTTGCTGTTCTTTTGTTGACTTTCCCTTAGTATGTCGGCTTTGACAAGGTTCAGGGCAGGTTGCCCCAAATTTGCCAAAATCACATATTGATATTTTTGAATTAAAGTTATATGAGAAAAAGCTAGTGCAAGGACACTCTAATCCTCCTCTCTGTCTCCCCTAAAGCAGGAGATAAAAGCGCCGTGTGAAAGTTAGCCTCCCTACACCAGGAGGTAGAGACAACCTTATCATAAGAGATAGGACATTCAAGACCAAGGAGACTGTATAAATTAACCTTGTTACTTCTTTACTAATATAGCACACAACATATGTTTCTTTATGTTGTTGCTTCTTCACAAATTTGTTTTTCTTTGTCTAAAATGTATAAAAGGCATCTGCTTTGGTTACTTCCTTGATCCTTTCATGTCTCTGTGAGGATCCCATACATACAAAATTATATTGGATTTTTCTCCCTGTTAAACTGTCTTTATCAATTCAGTTATTAGACCAATCACAAAAACAAGCAAACAAAAACAAGAGAGGAAGGATAACATTTTCCCCTTACTGGCAGTTTCTTCACCCACACCGCTTGTCTCAAGAGTATGAAATGGTTATTTCATGCTAGCCTTGTATTCATTTGATAGACAGGAAGAAGAGAGATTGAAGCAAAAGTGTGACAGCTACATTGGAAAAGTAAAGCTTTCCCAGTAAGCCACAACTAATATCCCATTGACCAGAACTATTTTCAAAAGGCATCTCTTGTTGCAATGAAGCCTGAAGAAGCAAATGTTTTAGCTGGTCACATTGCTACTGTGAAATGTTATTTAATAATGTCCTTTCTTTCTAGTGTGAACAAATGTTTTAGGTTCACTCTCTACATTTCCATCCCCAGATATATAACCAACCATTTCTATAAGAAGCCCTGGTTTTCATCTTTTTAGTCTCTTTTTTCACTTGTTTTTTCATTTAGTCCCTTTATATCCCTTGCTGGGCTTTCTACTACAGCTATTCATTGTGCTACTTGTAATTTAATCTTCATTTAGTATTTTTCTATTTAGCAAGTTAGGTTGCTTCACCTTTCATATCCTTCTGTTTTCAGGCCATCATTTCCTATTTTCTGGTCACTTTTTCTTTGAGTTCTTCCATTTGTGCTTTGTAATGTTTCTGTAAAACTATAATTGCTCTTTCACGGATTTGTTTCTGTTTGTTTTCTGTTGAATGGCTTTTAGTTCTTATAGTAATTTTAATTTGGAATTTTCATCTGCCTTTGGAAAGCATTTACAGATGAGTATTTCTATTACCGATAGGAACTGATGTAACTCTCATTCATGTGTTATTCCTCGGGTGCAGGCTTCCTCTTCTTCCTCTTCTGTTGCTTGCAGGAATAAACATTGAAAGAGGTTGGACTTTCCTAGACTTCTAGTAGGAATATGGATGCAGGGATGTGCTAGGACATCATCCTAAGCTTCACAGCTTTCACCTCCCTCCTCATCACTACAGTGAATGTCTTACAATATGGTCATCTCTGTAGCCAGCACTACTCTGACTCTTAGAGCCCATCCTAGATTTCCTAGTTCCCTCTACAGCCCTTTCTTCCACCACGACTCACTCTTAGAAACTGTTTCTTGCTCTGCTATCTGCTACCTCAGGGCTCCTGAACACTTTCTGAACCTTGTCTTTCTCTTCTTCCCCGGCGCTCCTGAGGTGCTCAATCCCAGTTATGCTCACAGCAGTCCCCTCTCTGATAAGATGCTTTCATTTGGGAAGCAACTATTTGCTGGATGTCTGAGGTCCTCCAGCCCTTTGAAGCCTGTTGCCCACTCTGTTCTTCTCTTTGGTCCTCCTACAATCATTTGTTTCCTGTGAGGCTTCACCTTTGATGTCAGCTACATGCAACTGGGAGTCTGTGACTTTTCTATATTTTCTCTGAAAATATAGCTTAAAGGTTTTTTTTTTAAGTTCTCATGTTCCCCCTAGATGATTTCAAGGAGAAAGAAGATATTTGAAATTAGTTGCTTGGTTATAAAACTCTTGTTTATACATGACTTGGATATCCAGTTTTATTTCTAATATTTTCTAAGTAGTTAGAAGAGTAGGTATCATTTGTTGATTGCTAAGTGCCAAGCTTAGTGCCCTGTACTATGGTTATAATGACTCAGTAGAACAAAGCCTAGGGCTAATTGTTGCCATTATCTCATTTTCAGAAAGAGTGAGGTTCAGGCAGGGTAAGTAATTTGCTTAACCTGCCACAAAGAAGATAAGTAGAATCAGGAATTAAAACCAATTTGTTCTAAGTCCATAGCCCAAAACTGTGTCCCGTGAAATGGCTTGTCACTTTTCCTGCATATGTTGATATTCCAAGGTTAAAATTATTTATGTACACTACCTATTATGCAGACTCTAATACATCCTGTCACCGTTTATTGTGAACCAAACATAAAGATCTTGATTTATAAACTGTGCTAAGTATGGTTCCCTGAGAGCTTCACATATTTTTCAGACTTGAAAGTGAAAATTTGACCTCTAATTTTAATATGAAATAATAAATATGACCTACAATGTAACAATACATATTGAAATAAAAGTAAGCTTCTTTAATCTTTTCTCCAAAACTTGACAAAAAATATTGAGCTAAAGATAAACATAGTAATAAAGAAGATAATATTTTATAAAAGGTACACTGAAGTTTTAATATACATTGATTTAAACATGTCCACCATGATCATTTATAACTATTATTGTTAAAATATTCATAAATTTGTATGCTTACAAATTTTATATTACACTACGTTACAAACATAAACCATATTTGCTATAATAACTATAGGTTCAAGGTTATACATTTGTGGAACTAACACTTAACAAATGCCTATTATATGGCAGAGAGTTTTTAAATCCATAGATATGAAGGTAAAAAGTATACAATTGAGAACAAATACATAATTTATACATGTATGTGTACATAGTATTACATATCCATATTATTTGTGTTAAATAGTTTATGTAAATTACATACAATTTTATTATTATAGAGGCCAGGTGCATGACAGGGTCCCTCATCCTGGAGTGCCCCCTCTTAAGTCCCCGAGCCCTTGGTGGGGGAGGCGACCTGGAGATCAGGGGAAGGCAATGCCTCATCATACTTCTGCTGCTGCCATTGCTGGTAGCACAAGCCTGGGCCAGCCCTCATTACCTGAGCCTTGGGTGGCCCTGGGCAGCTGGGAAGCCACCATCTGAGGCTTGCTTGTGCCTTGATCCTGCCCTGGGAGGCTGAGAAGCCACCATATGAGGCGTTCCTTAGGCAGCCGGGCAACTGCCATCTGAGGCTTGCCTGTGCCTCGGGCCAGCCCTGGGCAGCTGGAGGGCTGAGGGGACTGAGGAACTCCGGAGGCAGATATATCTGCCACTCCGGCAAGGCTGAGGGAACTGGGTACTGCCATATTGTGGCTGTGGGTGCCACCATCTTTGAAGGCGGGACAGTCAATTAGCATATTCCCTCCTTATTGGCTGTTGGTGGTACCATCTTTGTGATGTTGTGAGGGTCATTTAGCATATTCCCTCATTATTAGATAGGACTAGAGGCCTGGTGCATAAAATTTGTGCAAGGGGCTTGTCCCTCAGCCCAGCCTGCACCTTCTCCAATCTGGGATCCCTCTCACAATCCAGGACTACTGGCTCCCAACCACTTGCCTGCCTGCCTTCCTGATTGTTCCTAACCACTTCTGCCTGACAGCCTGATCACCCCCTAACCACTCCCCTGCCAGCCTGATTGACACCTAACTGCTCCCTGCTGAGCTGGTCACCCCTAACTGTTATCACCTGCCAGCCTGCCCTCCCCCAACTGCCCTCCCCTGCAGGCCTGATTGCCTCCAACTTCCCTCCGTTGCCTGCCATCTTGTGGTGGCCATCTTCTGTCCACATGGGGGTGGCCATCTTGTGTGTTGGAATGATGGTCAATTTTCATATTACTCTCTTATTAGATAGAATGTTTGCAACAACTGGCCCTTAATCTCCAGTATATAGAAAAACCAACGTGAGGGTCAAAGAGGTAAAAACAAACAAACAAACAAACAACAAAAGCTTTTCTGTAATATATTGTTTTTTTTATTGATTTCACAGAAGAAGGGAGAGGTAGAGAGAGAGAGAGTCACATCAATGATGAGAGAGAATCATTGATCAACTGTCTTCTGCACACCCTCTACTGGAGACTGAACCATAACTTGGGCACTGAGTCACAGTGGCCTGGTGGTCAAAGAACTTTTGTGATGTATTTTAGCTCCTGAGTATTAAGACTAGAGATAGAATGCAGGACTCCCTGTTTTCCAAAATGTATTTTCAATTTACTGGGCTGCCTTGATAGCCTAAGTTCAAAAGGAATACAATAATCTTGCAAAGATGCAAAATAGAAACAAGGGAAAATAAATTTGGAGCTCATTCACTGGTATGGTGGGAAGTTTAATTTTACAGTGGATTCTCAATTTGTGGATGCTATATTATAATTTCTAGACAAAAAAATAATGTAGATACACCAATGTTCTGGACAAAATCTGGTCTTTCTTATCATGTCTCTTACACTAGACCAAAGCCTGAAAGCAAAGCTAGAATTTCACAGTTTTAAAATTATATACATTGAACACTATTATGCTCTGTCATATTAAACAATCCATATCATGTAATAGCAACAATATATATTTTCAGCTAATATATTTAAGCATAATCAACTACATCAAAATGGCAACATACAAAATTTGCATTTTTCTCCATGTGATGGGAATAAGTGCGCATGAAGTAAGGAAGGTAAATGGCAGGTAGCTCCTCTTCAGACACAAGATGACAGGCTTTATGGGGCTCTACACACTATACAGCAGTAGGAGCCATTTTATTTTTTTCCGTTAATTGGAGAATGTTGAGATCAAATGATTAACCCATGAAAGAAAACTGCTATTGGCATGTTTTTTGACATCCAACAGCATGACTAACTTTGATTATTCAGCAGTTCAGAATATGCACCACTGTTTTTGAAACCCCTCTCAAATTGTGTTACTTAAATGATACTTGCTAGCAAGAAAAATGACATATCTAAGGTCTGTTAAAATATTTAAATTCAGTAACTCTATACAAGTGAATAGATGGGCTTGGTGGTTAAAATAAAAATTTTACATTTTGAGCACAGCCAAGTTTTATGTATTTGTATTTTCTTTATAAGAGAGATAAAGCCTCTCTTTAAGTTCTAATCAGTGTGCCAGTAATCAATTGCCATATTTACCCAGTCATTATATTATGAAATGCAGAGGGATAGGTAATGAGGGCAATACAAAAAATAAATCAAAGAGATCCACTTGTCAATAGTTTCACTAGCTATAGACACATGACAGACATATGCATACATAATACATATACAAAACCTCTTTAAATATAAATTAGATCACCTTCCATTTGATCAGACTCCTTAATTGGCTTCAAATTTCCCCCAGAATAAGATGCCAAGTTCTTAGCAGAGCCTATAACTCTATAAGATGGGCAGCCCCACCCATCCCTACTATTAGCTCATGACCTTTTCTCTTACCACTCTTCCCCTCATCTAGCCTCAGTGGATTCCTTGCTATTCTTGGAAAATCTGTAGAACTCCCATCTCAGGTTCTCTTCACTGGCAGTCCCCACTTCCTGAAACTCTAACATCAGATAAACACATCACTGTCTTTAATATCCTTCACATATTTGCTGACATAAGGTATTCTCAGTGATTTTTTTTTGAGGGAGCTCTATGCTAATCATTGTTTAAAAAAAAATTATACTCTTATTTCCCAAATACCACTTCATTTATTTTACTCTATTATTGCTACACCACTTATTACCATTTCTCACTACATATTTTATATATTTACTAAAGGCCTAGTGCATGAAAATTCATGCACTGGAGGGGGGGGTCCCTCAGCCTGGCCTGCCCCCTTTCACAGTCTGAAAGCCCTCAGAGGTGGAATCGACCCAGTTATCAGGGGAAGGCAATGCCCAATTACACTTCTGATGCTGCCACTGCTGGCAGCACAAACCTCTGCTGGTCTGGTTACCTGAACCTCGGGCGGTCATGTGTGTCTGGGCAGCTGCCATCAGGACTTGCCTGTGTCTCAGGTAAGCCATAGGCAGCTGGGAAGCTGACATCTGAGGCTTTCCTGTGCCTTGGGCCAGCCTGGGGGCTGGGGAGCTAGGTGGACTAGGGGACTTCAGAGGCAGGTGTACAGAGCAGCCAGGCCCGCCTGGGGGTGGGCCCAGCCTTGCTGTGCACCTGCTACTCCTATGGGGCTGAGGGGACTGGGTGCCACCATCTTATAAATGTGGGCACTGCCATCTTTGAAAGTGTGGCAGCAATTAACATATTCTCTCCTTATTGGCTGTGGACACCACCATCTTTGCAATGGCGTGAGAGTCAATTAGAATATTCCCTCTTCATTAGATAGGATTCTCCCCTCTCACATTATTTTAATATTAGGTCCCATAAGGAAGGGATCTGTTTTGTTCACTATTATATAGCCATCTCCTAGAATAGTGCCTGACACAAAGCAAACATTCCATAAATATTTAAGTGTATAAATAAATAGTAACAGTAAATACAGAGTGTGATGAATATTGAATTAATAATATAGAAAATGTATAGTAAAGAGTTGAGAAAAAGATAACAGCATGGGCAAGGATGGTCATGTATGGTTGTATAGAGAAAGTAGGTTTGAGATGGATTCAGATGACTGTGAGTGTTGTGTGAAAGTACAAATGGTGGAGATAGAGAATTTCATATGAGGAGAAGTATTCCCAAACCATTGAGAATATATGGTCATTCTGAATACAGGAATGTGGCTGAAGTGGACCAAGCAAAAGAAAGAGATTCAAGAAGTCAGTGGTGCCTATACTTAGAGTGATTGGAAGGATATATTCAAGAAGTCAAATATAATTTAGCCCCTAATTATTTTCAGTGTGGGTCTTTAAAAAATTATGAGAATTTTTACACAAACACAATGACAATATCATAAGCATTAAAACTGAAACAATAATTCCTTTATATCATCGAATACCCTTCCCATTATTAAATTTTCAAATGTCATATTTTTCTCAATAGTTGTTTTGGTTGAATCAGAATCTAAATAATATATCCACTTTTCATTTTGTTGGTATGTTTCTTAAACATGTTTAATCAAAAGCAGTGCCCTCTCTACTCTTTTTTCTTAACAAATTGATGTGAGTCAGAACCTATATAAATTGACCTGTATGATGCCCCAGATCTGGATTTGTCTAATTGCTTTCTTTTGGTGTTATTTGTCTTGTTTCCCTAAAATGGAAGCCGGGCTGCAGAGACTTGGTTTTATTTCCAATTCATATTTTTGGCAAGAACACTTCACAGGTGGTGGCTGAGTGTCATACTTATCATATCAAGAGTATACAACATTATTTGAATGACTTTTAGTGATAAGGCTTGGGAAGATAAATATATCTTCTACCCTTCTACATTCTTCTGTCTGGTCTAAGAATTAAATTCACATATGACTGAGTAACAGGAAAAAAAAAAAGTACAATTTTGTATGTAGAAGGGCTTCATAAGATTTTGAGGCCCACAGGCAGTCAGGCAATTGAAGCTTATGTGCCATCCTGAGCTAAGGAGAAGGGGAAGTGGTTTGGGGCTTCAAAGAAAGGAAGGCAATTCACGTGGAGATTTTCAAAACAACAACAAACAAGTGGTAAACAAATGTTTGCTTTGTCATGCAGAGACAGTAGGACACCACAGAGAGGACTTTGGTCTCCAAGTCCTGCTGAGTTTTCCCTATCACATATAGAACTATCTGTTGATAGTGCTCTTCCTGCACCAGGCCCTTTATCTTAATTATTTTAGGCAGTAAAGGGAAAAATAAAAATCTCTTCTTAAAACTTTTGTTTTTTAAAAATAATTATCCTAAAATAATATTCATACCAAAGATTCATATTTTGGGTGGCAAAAGTCTGCTCCCAAATATGGCTAATAAAATATAGTGATATCCTGTCTGTCATGGCTCAAGGGTTGAGCATTGACCTATGACCCAGGATGTCACTGTTCAATTCCGGGTCAGGGAACATGACGAGGTTTCAGGTTCAATCCTCAGGTAGGAGACAGCCAATCAATGATTCTCTCTCATCATTGATGTTTCTATCACTCATGAGGGAGTGTTTGATGCACTCCCTCTCTCTTCCTCTCTGAAACCAATTATTGTATTTCAGATTGAAAAGTGGTGAGTTTCTAATTTTAAAATTTCCTGAGCAATAATTAACTAGAATTTTTCTAAGGAAGATGTTTACCTCAGCAACCGAAATGAAGTGCAGACAAGAAGAGAAGAATAAGAGTTTACTTTTCTTTTTCATGATGTTGTTCACTAGAAGGAATTGGTACCATTGTTAGTATTTTCAGTTGTAACCTTAAGCTATGCTGCTATCTTTTTATTTACTTTCACAAAGGTCTTCCAAGCAACTTTTAAAATTTAAAGTTTTTATATTTTTTTACATTCTTAATCAAATAAAAAGTTACTTGTAGTTGCTTCTACTACACACTTAATTTGAATATTTGAGATAATTTGAGAAGTGTAAGAACTCACCACTGATAACACACAAATAATCTTGTTAAAATTTTAACAATGTCAACACTATAGATGGAGTTAGCTATTTACACGCTGTGCATGTCTTTTACCAAATGTAGGTGTATGCTTTGGTATTTTGATATTTTATCCTCTGGTAAAAACTTTCATTATGTACATCCTTGTGTGAACAGGTAAACTCAAACACAAGTATCATTAAATTATTTGGCTTTCTGTTTTTGTTTAAAAACAAAAACATGTATTTTTATTGATTTCAGAGAGGGAGAGAAGGAGGGAGAAAGAGACAGAAACATCTATGATGAGAATCACTGATTAGCTGTCTCCTGCATGTCTCCTACAGGGGATTGAGCCTGTAACCTGGGCATGTGCTCTGACCAGGAATCAAAGCATGACATCCTGGTTTACAGATCCACTCTCAACTACTGAGTCACACCTGCTGGCCTCAAATATTTAGTTTTTATCATATAAGAATTCTTTCTTTAATTGCATTTAAGGATAATAATTAAAACATTAAATAATTTCCAGGATTCCTTAAGCAACGATTACAAATATCCCTATTATAATTCAATTTCATCTATATTTTCAATGATAAAGATAAAAAATACAATAAGTTATAGAAAATTAAAAAATATTCAATTTCAAGAACTCTCATTCATTGCTGGTGGGAGGGCAACTCTAGGAAAGACATCTTGGAAGACAGTTTGGCAGTTACTTACAAAACAAAACATACTCTTATCATATAATCCAGCAGTTGCACTCCTTGGTATTTACCCAGATGACTATACAAAAATCTGCATATTGAAATTTATACCATCTTTATTCATAACTAGAGGCCCAGTGCATAAAAATTCATCCACTTGTGGCGGGGGGGATTCCTTCAGCCCAACCTGTATTCTCTTGCAGTCAAAACCCCTCAATAGAGTCCACCTGCTGGCTTAGGCCCGCTCCCAGGGGGATTGGGCCTACACTGACAGTCAGACATCCCTCTGACAGCCCAGGAGCCTTTGAGGGATGTCTGACTAATGGCTTAGGCCCACTCCCCTGCTGTGCTGGCCAGCCGTGAGTCAGCTTCTGGCTGAGCGGCACTCTCCCTGTGGAAGTGCACTGGCCATCAGGGGCCAGCTCCTGTGTTGAGTGTCTGCCTCCTGGAGGTCAGTGTGCATCATAGTGACTGGTCGTTTAGCCATTAGGATCAATTTGCATATTACCACTGTATTATATAGATTGCTAAAACTTGGAAGCAACCAGAAGATCCTTCAGTAGGTGAATGAATACATAAATTGTGCTATATTCAGATAATTGAATGATATTCAATCCTAAAAGGAAATGAGCTATGAAGTCATGAAAATATAAAGTTATGGTGTACTATTAAATGTATATTACTAAGTGAAAGAAGCCAATATGAAAAGGCTACATACTATATAAATCCAAAGATATAGCATTCTGGAAAAGGCTGTGGAGACAGTAGAAAGGTCAGTGGTTGCCAGGAGTTAAGGGGAAGGAGGGATGAATAGATGAAACACAGATGACTTTTTAGGGCAGGGAAACTATTAATGGATTCATATCATTATACATTTGTCAGAACCCATAGACTGCACAACACCAAGAGTGAATCTTGCATGCCTTCTACAGTAATCAGTATACTTGGAACTTTAATGATCTGTAAATGAAGATGCAGTATGTTGATAGTAAGGGAGGATGTGCATGGGGTGGGGGCAGGATGTATATAAGAACTCTTTACTTCATTTTGGTTTTGCAATGAATCTAAAATTGTTCCTTAAAGATTTAATGTCAGCAGTGATGCCTGTGGGAAAGGAGTCTATTCACTAATAGGCTACAACATTTGGAGTTTATTCACTCTTTCCTACAGTAAAATTAACCCGGGGATATGTAAGAATTTATGTGTGTTTGACAATGAGGAATAAATTATATATCTTAACATTTTTTGCCAATATCTGACTACAGTATGTATTCAACAGATGTTCATTGAAAATTCATTAAGGTATATAGATGAATCACTTGGGAAGCATGTATATATAAAGATTCTGATTCAGCAAGTCTAGGATGGGATTTGAGATTCTTCATTTCAAACAATCTCCCATGAAATGCTGATGATGCTGGTTCCCCAGACCACACTTTATGTGGCAAGATTTGCTTTATAAACTGATGTTTCCAAAAAGTATTCCTACTTTTTAGTGGTTGGGAAAGAACAAATTCTTCAGATGAATTTGATTTGGAAAATGATCAACACATGCCCATCTTGTTGGAAAGTTTTATGTACATAGAGATATTAAAGGCTCTGAGGAAAGCAAACTGTTGAACTTTGCATAACCCAGGCTTCTACAATCATATTTGACCTTAGCATCTTATTACCTATTTGAGTAAAAGCTATTAATCACTCTAATATTTTATAGTACACATTTCACAGAATGCTGATTTATACAGGTTAAGAAAATAAACCCACAAAACTGTAGTATAAGGATAATTTAATTCCTGTTAAAATGTTTTAAGTCTAATTTACTCAGCCCATTTTTCTGATTCTACTCAACTAAAGAAAATGATCACAGCAAGTGACAGGTTAAGCATAGATAACAGAAACCTCATTGTACCAAGAGGAACACAAGCAGGTGACAAAAGTAGATTTCAGACTCTAAGACAGTAGCCTTGCTGCAGAATTCCTTCACAATATCCCAGATTGGGTGACCAGATGCATGTCAGAGATGATGAATGAAGGCAAAAAAGGCAACAAAGCCCTTCACTTTCTTGACATACAGAACACTTCATCTGCGGACTCAGAAATGTTTGTTTTATTATTTTTTTTCCAGATGTCTCTTCCCCAAGCAAAGATAAGAATATGTATTTTCTTAAGGTTAAAAGTCAAAGAATTATAGTTAATCTAGACCTGCCCTTCTGTCAATTTAAGTGGAGGTAGGAGATAGTTACTGTTTTTCTGTGTGTATCCAAAAGAGTAAGTAACCAATTATGTCAGTTTATTTACTGTGAACCAGGCATGATTAGGTCAATAATATCCTCAGATATCATAGTTTGACAATTACATTAGCACCTTACTTCCCACCTAAAAGTAAGAGGGAAAATCTATTTTGAGGTGAGCCCTCCAACCTGATCCCAATAGACTGCAAGAATGAGCTTCAGATTTACTAGTATACATGAAAATTGCCAGTTTCTAGGTATATAAGGCTCTTTTTGGAAAAATATAATGGAGCAAACATATTTTAGAAAATATTGAGCAAGAAGAAAAAATTAGGGTGAACCACCTCATTTAAAAAAAATGATGTTTTTATACTTATTTTTAAAACACATCATAGAAAATACTGAAGAAAAGTTAAGCAAAATGAACTATGAAATTATGTAAGTTTTATAGTACTCTTGAAATGTTGCATTATAAAATTTGGAAAATAAAAGACAGTCAGAGATAAGCACTATTAATATTTTGGTGTATTTTCTTTCAGAGATTGTTTTGTGTGCCTTACATATTACTTCCTTTTTCTAAATGGCCTCATGCTGTGTAAATAGCATTTTGTAACAAGTATTTTCTATTAATAATACTTAGTGTTTAAAATATAATTGTATACACATGTAATATATATAGATATATGTTTATGTTTATAAAGTAATTTATTTCACCATAATATTATAGTTCTCACACAGAGTTTCTTAGTTTCATAAACAATCAAATTGTCCCCCAAATGATCATAAAAATAAAAAAAATTGCTTTAATATCTTTCAACCTTGCAGGTGTTTTCAGGTAGCAGCAAATTTAGGGGGAGGATCAGAAAATCAGCAATAAGCCTGTGAGACTACATTTTTTTAACTATATATTTTTCTCATTATGTTATATAGAAGAAAGAGTAGATTATAGTGATTAGGATCCATATTTTCTTTTTTTATCTATAAATCCTTATTGTTCAGATTATTACAATTGTTCCTCTTTTTTTCTAACAATAGCCCCCTCCACCCGGCTGCCACCCCACCCTCTGCCCTTACCTCTCCCCCATTGTCCTCATCCATAGGTGTATGATTTTGTCCAGTCTCTCCCTGCCCTCCCCAACCCCGTTCCCCTGAGAATTGTCAGTCCACTCCCTTTCTATGCCCCTAATTCTATTATATTCAGCAGTTTATTCTGTTCATCATATTTTAATTCACTTGATTTTTAGATTCACTTGTTGATAGATATGTATTTGTCGTTCATAATTTTTATTTTTACCTTTTTCTCCTTCTTCCTCTTCTTAAAGAGTATCTTTCAGAATTTCATATAATACTGGTTTGGTGTTCATGAACTCCTTTAGCTTTTTCTTATCTGTGAAGCTCTTTATCTGCCCTTCAATTCTGAATGATAGCTTTGCTGGGTAGAGTATTCTTGATTTTAGGTTCTTGCTATTCATCACGTTGAATATTTCTTGCCTCTCCTGTCTGGCCTGCATCGTTTCTGTTGAGAAATCAGCTGACAGTCGTATGGGTGCTCCCTTGTAGGTAATTAACTGCTTTTCTCTTGCTGCTTTTAATATTCTCTATTGTCTTTTGCTCTTGGTATTTTAATTATGATGTGTCTTGGTGTGGTCCTCTTTGAATTCCTTTTGTTTAGGGTTCTGTGTGTTTCCTGGACTTGTAAGTCTATTTCTTTCACCAGGTGGGTGAAGTTTTCAGTCATTATTTCTTCAAATAGGTTTTCAGTGTCTTGTTCTCTCTCTTCTTCAGGCACCCCCATAATTCTAATGTTGGTATGCTTGAAGTTATCCCAGAGATTATCCTATCTTCACATTTTTGGATTCTTTTTTCTTTTTATTTTCCAGTTGAGTGTTTTCTGCTTCTTTGTATTTCAAATCTTTGACTTGATTCTTGTGTTCTTCTAGTCTGCTGTTAGCTCTCTGTATAATATTTTTCATTTTAGTTAGTGTATATATAATTTCTAGTTGGTCCTTTTTCATCTCTTCTTGGGTCTTACTAAATGTATCCATTTTTTCTAGGAAGTTCTTGAAAAACTTTATAACTGTGGTTTTGAACTCAATATCCAGTTTTTTGTTTTCCTCCATTTCTTTTGTTTGTGATTTGTTCCTTTGTCTCCACATTTCACTGCTTCCCTGAGCTTTGTGTGATGGTGTCCTATATGTCCCAGTAGCTCTGCCTCCCCAGTTACTGAGGTAGATTCTCTTGGTGCACCCTTTTGTGGACTGTGTGTACAGCCTTATTGTAGTTAAGTCTTGCTTGTTGTTGGTATCACTAGGGGGAATTGACCTCCAAGCCAATTGATTGTGAGGATCAGCTGTGTCTGCCAGGAAAACTTCTGTGCTGGACTCTGCCTTAAGACTTGCAAGCCTGCAAAAGCCTCTGTGCTAGGCTTCCATGGGGCAGAGTCTCAGGGCTGATCAGACAGCATTGGCTTCCCATCAGCCCCTGGTCTCAGTGTCCCTTGGTAATTGCTGCAGCACTCTCTATGCACAGGAGTTTGCGCCTCCAGATCTCTGCCTTCCTGTGAGCTCTGGGGACCCATATGAGTCTGGGGTTCAGTGTGGTCCGACCTGGATTTCAGTGCAGCTGGGAGTTTCTGTCTTAGATGGAGTGGAGTCTCAGGGCTGAGCAGACAGCCTTGGCTTCCAGTCAGCCCTGCCCTACATGGCCCCTGGGTCTCAAGTGTCTCTCAGTAATTGCTGCAGCTCTCTGTGTGCACACACGCACGTGCCTCTAGACCTCTGCATTTCTGGTTCCCTTGCAGTCTGGGACCCATATGAGTCCGGGTTCTCAGGGTCTCACCCGAAACTGGGGTTCAATGCAGTCAGAGTGGAGTTCAGCTCAGTTGGGAGGCTTTGTCTCCCACCCACTAGAGAAAGCCAATGGCACAATCAGTAGTCCATCTTCTCTGCACACAGTAGTGTGCTTGCCCCCAGACCTCTGCCCTTTTGTGGCTCCCCCAAATCTCTGTGCACAACTCTTTTTCACAACAGTCCAGACTCCCCCCATATGAGTCTCGCCCAGAACTGGGGTTCAGTACAGTAGGATAAGGGGTTCAGTGCATTCAGGAGTCTCCATCTCCCTCCCGCCAGAGAAAGCCAGCCAGGCACTCCACCGCCTGCTCTCTACACGCATGAGTCTCCGTACCTCAGCTCTTCTGAATCTCTGTGAGCCCCTCTCTTTTCTTCTAGTTGTAGAATTTCTACTCATCCAGCTTTCCTGTGGTTCTGGATGATGTTCGTTCTGTCTTCAAGTTGTAGTTTTGAAATTGTTGTGTGAGGCAGCAGTCTAAGTGTTCACCTATGCTGCTATCTTGGTTTCTCCCACATTTTCTTTAGAATCAGGTAAAATGTGATTCCATTTCTGGTTTTGTTGCTTACCGTGTGACTTTAGGCAAGATGTGAATACAGTTGGTTCTCAGTTTTCACATTTAGGATTTCTGAATAATAATATTATATTCACCATAGAGATGTTGAGCTCATTAAATGAATCAGGTCCGACTCAAACACCATTGTGTGTGCTGTGCTTCTTGAAAGGCTTCACCATAGCTTTTCCAAAAACTTATAGTATCAGGGTTTTGTGCTCTGATTAAAATAAAAACCTTAAGATGATAAAAGGTTTTCTAATAATGGTTGAATCTATAACTTGATTTGAGAGCTACTTAAATATCAAACTAGTCACATAAATATGTACAACTACAAAAGACACATACATAGTGGAGTTCCAATATCAAGAGCCATTTCATTTTTCACTCGATAACAACTTGGTAATAACCTTTAAGCCATGTGAGACAAATATCTAGACTGCTGGCTAGATTTCCCTTTTTTCCAGGGTCATCCGACCTTTTTCTGTGTGTCCATTTCACTCTTGAATCACAGAAGTTTATTCTGGAATGCCGCTTTCCTGGTTCAGAGCTCTACTTACTGTATACACAGTCTTTTCCCTTTCCCGTGTAAAGTATCCATGATATGGCTTACAAGGATTGTCTCCATCCTTTGTTTTCTACCAATATGGTGCATCCAAACACTATGCAAATACAGACTGTATCCTGTCATCCAACAATCCAATGGCAGATTTCTGCTATAGGTCTTGGTCTTACTCCTTCATGGAGCTACCACTGCATTTTAAAGCTATATTTTCTAGCTTGTGGCAATGCATATGTGTATTTTATTTTCCTTTGTTTGAAAAGTCATAAATAAAAAAAATAACTTCTTGATTGGAATCTGAATCAGCTGCATACATACCACCAAATCTATATAACTGCCCTGAACATCACTTTTAGGGAGAAGTTACTCCAGGAATGTTCCCATGGAAACAAAGATATTCAATATTAACTCATTGAATGTGCTATGTCTAGTCTCCAAGTCAGTTATGTTTGGCTGAAGATAAGCTCACATTAAATTAAAACAATTTTGTTAATAATGTTAATATTTATAATATCTGACTATAATATATATTTGCATATTCCTAAACTACAGAGTCATACTTTGTATTTAAAAAGTTAATAGATACATTTCAGATAATTTATATTTTATATTCTATTAAATCATCTGTTTTTAGATTATAAAAGTAGTCTCACGTATTTTTAAGAATGTGACTTGTAATTTATAAAATGACATGATCTCTGTTTTTCAAATAATTACATGTCCATAGTAATAAATTCAGATAATCCTATACAATAAAGATGTAATATGCAAATGGTTGTTATACCATGAAGTGTAATGACCGATTGCATAATGACCAGATCATGAATCAGCAAGAGGGTGGGCAACGAGATACAAGTGGTGGTGGAGAGATACAGGAGGGGGCAGGGCAGCAAGTTATGAGGGGGTGTGGTGAGTGGGGGGAGCTACAGGAGGGCAGGGCAGCAGGCAGAGAGCTACTGGATGGTGGCAGTGAGCTACTGGCACACAGATTTGTGCAGAGGGCTACTAGTCTTTAATAAATAAGAATTGGGGTCTGGAACAGTGATGTTCAATAGAACTTTTTGATATAATATAAATTGTCTACATCTCTTCCGTTCAATATAGCAGCTAGTAGCCATGAAGACACTTAAAATGTGAATAGTTTGAGTGAGGAACTAAATTTTTTACTTTAAATTTAATTAGCCACATGTGACTAGTTACTACCATATGAATAGCACAGCTTCCAGAAAACTATTGATATGTCTAGCTTTAAACATATTTTGTTTAATATCTCATCATAAAAACAATATTTCAATTTGGAAGCTTGAAGACTTTTTATTCTTTATTCAGAACACACATTCAGCCCAGTACTGCTCAGTGGTTGAGCATTGACCTCTGAACCAAGAGGTCATGGTTCAATTCCTGATCAGAACACATGCCCGGGTGCCAGGGTCTTTCTCAGTATCTACTAGGGTTCAGGAATCTGGAAAAGGGGCTGTGCATAAATGAATGAACAAGCTAGAGAAGAAATATTAATTTGGAAGACATGGGGGGAAGCCAGATGGAAACTCCGTTCTAGTGACTAAGCTCCTCCAATGTCCAAACTCCTAGCCTTTTATTAACACATTTTGCCCTAAGCAAAGCAGATATATATATATCAAAGGTAAAGTTTGGTAAATAGTAAAATATTATCAGGTAGGGAGAACTGCCCTCAGCTATCTGGCAACAGGCAATTATATAGATCTTCAGCCCTGCTAAATCCCCAAGGTCCATCAACCTTTTGATGAACTTCTTGCATTATAACCTGCTGGAATTAGCCTCCAGCATATTCCCCTTCTTCAATAAATTTAACAAAAATGTATGTCATTTGCAGAGCTTGGGTCCTTTTAAGATTTTTAAATTCAATTGAAAGGATAGAGTGCTATCATGTCCTTTTAAATTGCTGCCAGGCATCAAATGAATGAGTCTGCAGTAAGCTCTTTTCTGGGTCAACAGTTCTTTGAGACCCCTTTCCAATCACTGTCTCTTGTGACATGACAGCAGTGGTATTCTAGTTCTGGATGGTAGACAAACAGTGATCAATGGTAATGCAGGTCCGATCCTCTTTGGCTTGGCCCTGGGCAACCTGCTGTGATGCACAACTGCTGACTGCTAGCATGACAAGGCGTCTTCACCATCCCCTAGCTCTGGGTTGTTTCTTCTCTCTCATCAGCATGTTGCTTGAGGCCACTGCTCTTTGGCTTGAAGTAGTCTGTTTAGTTCCTCTCTTAGATTTATTGTTGCAGGAATCCACATGGGTTTGGAGAAATTTTCTGGAAATATACAAGCATAGTCTCAACCAAAGGTTAATAAAGGGATACTTTCTATAAACTAGACTCAGGATCTTTTCATTTTGCCATATGATTTTCCTTTCACTTATTTTGATACCATGTGTGTCTTGCCATCAGCATTACAAGTGAAAAAAAATTATGTGAAAAAATTTAAAGTAATTAAGGTTTGATGTAGTTTACTTACAGGGGATTATTCCCCTTTTGTTTAAGAAAAAGTTAAGAGGCTTTTGGAAATTCTGCAATACAGCCTTGATAGCTTTTAATTCAATTTTTGCACATAAATATGATTTCTCTGGATTCATTGCATTATATCAATCTTTACTATTAGATGAACCATTAGTAAAAAATTAGTTAATGCTCCAGGAATAGGTTCCTCCCTAGTACAACTAAATTCCCCTGAATATTTATTTATTTTAATTTGCCAATTTAAATCAGTCTGAAATAAGTATTATTTTATGATTTTGCCTGTCCTTGGATATGGGCAGTAAATGACACTAATTAAATTTCTACTATTAGTCTTTGAGTAATTTTTACATAAGCTTTGTTTAGGGAGGCAAAATGCAAATTATTTACTTTTCTTTTTGAGGTGTAACACATAGACTTTTAATTATAGTTTTCTAGGTATTTGAAGGAAACCTCCTTTTATTTCTTCCCAAAGTAATTTCTAGGCCACCTTTAGAAACTTTCTTCTAAAAACCTCTTTCTTTTATACCAAGAAACCTAAATGATAACCCTTTAGATGCTGACCAATACTGTGATGCCTACATATTAAGTGACTCTCTTTATGGTTATGGTGATTTCTAATGATCAGATTTAATGCTTGAATAATAACCTTTAGTTTACCCTGTAAATGTAGTGAAAGAGATTTCAAAATTTTTAAAATTCTTCTTTTTGTTAAGCTTAAAATTTATGTTTTAAACAGCATTATTTTTGGCTAGTACTCATTTACATACACAGAGGGATCATGGGAGGTCTCAGGATTGTGAATTTTTATGTTGGTCTTTGTTAAAGCCAACTGCTTATAAATACTGAAATTATGGAGATCTTGGTTATATTTTAAAAAGCTAACTTTTAAGTAATTAAAGTAATTTTTTGATATGCTTTCCACATGATTTCAAGTATATTAAATCTGCTTAATTAAAAAATATATCCTTTATAAAGAGAGAATAAATTCTTTGAATAATTCCATGGCCCTTGAAATGCTCCAAAATAATCTCCCAGTTAAAGTCTTGCAATTTAACTTGGAAATAGCATCAAATATATGTGTATATATTTCAAAGATTATATTATATACTTTTTATAATTATTTTAAAAGGTATCAATTAAATTTAAACTGGTTTTTATATGAAAAAATTTGGTTCAGACCACAAGATTAATCCTCTTTGTTTAATTAGACCATATAAAATATTATATGTAAGTTTGAAATTTTACCACATGTACAACAATATATTTTGAATTAATAATTTCTCTAGAGAAAATACAAGAATTATTTTCTCAAAAATAAATTTCTATACTTTATACATTTTGTTATGATAACTATATAATTTCTCCCAACTTAATTCAAACTCTTAGAAGCTTCAAATTTTAGGTGGCAGGTTAAATACCTAGCACTTCTCAGATTAATAATAACTTCATATTTTTAAGTATATAAGACATATTTAATTAATAGATTCAAATCTATCCTCTAGATTTTTTCATATGAGGCAAACTCAGATTAACATTTCAGTATTTTGTTATTTCACAACTAGAGGCCTAGTGAAATCATGCACTAGGGAGAGAGGGTTCCTCAGTCCGGCCTGCACCCTCTCACAGTCCAGAAGGGCTTAGGGTATGTCTGACTGGTGGCTTAGGCTTGCTTCCCCCTGTGGGAACACACTGACCACCAGGGGGAAGCTCCTGCATTGAGTATCTGCCCCAGGTGGTCAGTGCATGTCATAGCAAAGAGTCGTTCCACCATTCAGTCAATTTGTATATTAACCTTGCATTATATAGGATACCTAGATATTTAATGAGTTTTTATTAATTAATTTAGTAAACTCCAAAGTTTTAAGCTGCCAAAGATTTTGGAAAACTATATTTCTGGGTGGTGAAACAGATTTGACCAAGCTTGTTCTATTTAAATGTAAAACTGCCATATATTTTCTGCTGGGAGAAGGCTGACCAGTCCCTTCCTCCAACAAGGAGCAAACCCCCACTATTAATATATCTATAATTATAACTGAAAAGCTTTACCACAAATCCATCATTTTAGTTATATTCACGTTTCAATAATTTTGAGATTTTAAAGTCAATTATTATTATCCAAGGCATTTACTTTGGTAAATTATATAACAGAGATACTTTACTGACATTCTAGTGGTCTTAATGTTAACTTTGGAATGTGGTTCATTATAATTTAAAAACTATCCTTTATTATGGAAATACCAATCTTGTTGCTTAGAACCTACCTTTATATTTTCCTTGGTTTATCTCTGATATCTTTTTGAGGAAAAAACAGTGTTGAGTTTATTCTATAGCATTTTTAAAGAGATTAATTTTAGCCCAAATCCTTATCCAACATTGGATAGAGTGCTCTTTTATGGTAAGCTAGCTTTCTCTCTTTACAAGTACAGAAATCCCAGGTACATTCCTAAATGCTGTCAAACTTTATTTATAAATGATGAACTGGGAAATAAAAATCATGGGAAGAATGAGACTTTTTAAATAGCACTCTCAGGAGTGGGCATCCATTTTACAGGATCACCACAGTGTCTCTCCATCCCCACATCCTGCTTCCTTTGGGGAAATTTAGTAAAAGTTCTGGCTGTCCAGGTAAACAAAGCATCAGAGAGTTCCTCTGCAAGAGAGCTAATGGTTCCACCCTGTCTAACTGCCCTTGGATCTCCTGACACCAGAAGCAGAGGAACCAGAAGCTTTTTAGAAAATTACAGTCTTTAAATCCCAAATATAAAGTAGGCATTTGCAATTTGAACAAGAAGCCACATAGTTAAATATGACAATGGCACTTTTTTTTTTTCCTTGAGCCTGATTTAAAAAAGTGCCTCTTAACATTTCAATTTATTTATCCTTGAGCACACAAACTAAAAATTTACAATGATATTTTTTACTTTGAACCCAATTTTTCCCCATTATAGTCTGACTTGAAACAAAAGACATTCCCACCCAGTCTGGATTCATGACTTACAAAGCTGATGCAGGCTTTATGCGCAGTTAATCTCCTCACCAAATTTTCAGTGACCCCCTCACCTTTACTGGTGGATCCTTCTTTCTTTGCTCAGGCAAAATCTTTTCCAGATGTCCTTGTCACAGGTGCCATAAATGTTGGGGTCTTTCTCAGCATCAACTAGGATTCAAGGAATCTGTAGATGGGGCTGTGAATAAATTAATTGAGACTAGAGAAGAAATACAAATTTGGAAATCATGGGGATAAGCCAGACAGAAACTCAGTTCTAGTGACTAAGCTCCTCCAATGTCCAGACTCCTAGCTTTTTATTAACACATTTTGCCCTAAAGCAAAGCAGATATACATATCAAAGGTAAGGTTTGGTAAACAGTAAAATATTACCAGGTTTAGGGAACTTCCCTCAACTATCTGGCAGCAGGCAATAATATGTAGATCTTCAGCCTTGCTGAAGCTCCAAGGTTCACCAACCTTTTGATGAACTTCTTGCATCGTGACCTGCTGGAATTAGCCCTTAGCACTGGGATGCAGGCTTCATCCGCAGTAGGGGGTGTGCAAGAGAAAGTCTATCAATGATTCCTTCTCATTGATGTTTCTATATCTCTCTCCCTCTCTCTTTCTCTCTGAAATCAATAAAAATATTTTAAAAAATAATGCACATTCAGCCACTCACTTTCTTCACCCTCATTATTGCTTATGCATCAGAGTTACTTATAAGTATGCACATCTCCAAGGAACCACAAACTCCTCCAGTGCAGGAACCACATCTTTCTCAATTCTGTATGCTTACTGACCATTCTATACTACATTACATATTACAAGTACTCAGTATTCACAAATAATGATAGCCCTTTCTCATTTCGATTTGAAAAAATATTCTGATGTTATACCTCTTCTAGGACTGCTCTATGACCTAATACAACTTAAGCCCTCTAGAGTTTAAACTTTTTTTTCTGTATTGCATTATAAGTCTTCCAGAGAGTATATTTTATTGCTCTGGGAAAAATCTAAATCAGATTTCTAGAAGAAATATCCAAAAATTTATATCTTTGCTACCATGATGCATTTTAAAAAATAATATAGTAGAAAAAAATTTTTGCAACATTGCATCAAGGAAAGGATATGATGGTGAACTAGAAAAATCTACAACCACTGAATTAAAAAATTTGTTTTTGAAATGTACCTTTTCTTTTCCTAGCTCTGTCTCAAGACATATTTTCACTAATCCTTTGTAACAAAAGCAAAAGGAAACACTAGCTGGAAGACTACATGAAACTCAGTAAAATTACATACTCAGAACAATTCAAAAGGGAAGAAGCCAAGAAACAAGAATCTAATATGCATTCATTTTAATATGATAAATTTTAAAATACTTTCACTATAGGCAACTATTTATAAAGCTGATATTTAGGACTTAAAAACTTTAGTTTGAATTATGACTGTTCAAAATATTTGGTATCAGTGTAAAGAAAATAGGTTTTAGGTTTAAAATAAAAGCTCTAGATAACATTTAACAGTCTAAGAAAGATAATCTATCAATGTACCTATTTTATATAAAGCTAGCTGTATGTCAAATTCTGTTTGAGGTAAGTAAGAATCTAGATTGTTAAAACATACATCAAATTTGGCCAAGAAGTTTGGTTAAAGTTTATTTACATAAAACTTTATTTTTTAGTGATGTCAGAGGAACAGCAACATGAGAGCACATCTTGTCCTCTCTTCCTGAAATTTCATCAAGTTAATCAATTATAATTAAACAAAGAAATCCCTTCTCAACACAGATGCATGGCTGGAAAAACCAGGGCATAGAAATATCTAAAGGCAGGCAATGGGGAATAAATTAAGAGACAAGAAGGGAAGAAAATGCATATGGCCCGCAGACACAGCTCTGTAAATGGGAGCTCGCAGCTCCACTAGGAGAGGGGTGAAAGCCAGTGGAAGCAGGTGGACCATAGAACTGGGAAGTGGGGGTGTGGACAGCCCAGCAGGATGAGCAGCAAGGGAGTAAACAGTGTCTGAGTCAGAAGATGCCTGACAGTGTATGGGTTTCTGCTTTGCAGCTCTCCACTGTTGGACCAGTGATGTTTCAAAGAAATGGAACCATGGAACCCTGTCACCAATTTGACTCCTAAAACTCGCCTCATGTTGCCCTTGGAGTTGGGTCCAGGAACATATAATCTGTAAACTAAGAGCTATTACAGTGGAACCACTGTTTACCTCTGTGACTGATTCCCAGGAATGGTGCTTATGGCCGGACCTCCAGGAGGTCAGGGGTTACTATTATAGTGAGGGCAAAGCAAACCCCACTCTCAAGCAACATGGCTGTATTGACTTACCGAAGCAGCGGAGGTTCAAGACGGGGAGACCACTATGTTAAAAAAAATCCTGTAATTCAGTGCCATATACTGGAAAATAGTAGAAAGACCTCTTCAGACAAAGCTTCTATTGATCATACTTATATGGAGGTAAATGAGTAGGCAAAGGAGAACAGAATATCCCTGAATAACCACAGTAATGAGGATGAGCACAAAGAAAATGAAATATTCCTAGAAATCAAGCTGAAACACATGTAATATATGACATAAATTACAGAGATTTCAAGAATGCAGTTCTAAAAATACTCAATGAAATTAGACATTATTTCTTTAAACAGGTTTTCAGTATCTTGCTCTCTCTCTTCCTCTGGCACCTCCACAATTCTGATGTTGGTATGCTTGAAGCTGTCCCAGAGGTCCTTACATTATCTTCACATTTTTGGATTCTTTTTTCTTCTTGCTTTTTCAGTTGAGTGTTTTGATTCTTTATATTTCAAATTTTTGACTTGGTTCTTGCCTTCCTCAAGTCTGCTGTTAGGTCTCTGTATAATATATATATTTTTTATTTCAGTCAGTTTATGTTAATTTCTAGTTGGTCCTTCTCCATCTCTAGTTGGTACTTTTCCATCTCCAGTTGGTCTTTTTTTATCTCTTCTTGTGTCTCACTAAATTTATCCATCTTTTCTAGGATATTCTTGAAAAACCTTAACTTCCCAGATCTGGTAAAAGAAATAGACCTACAAGTCTAGGAAGCACACAGAACCCCATATAAAAGGAATCCAGAGAGAACTACACCAAGATACATCATAATTAAAATACCAAGAGCAAAAGACAAAGAGAGAATATTAAAAGCAGCAAGAGAAAAAACAGTTAATTACCTACAAGGGAGCACCCATATGACTGTCAGCTGATTTCTCAACAGAAACTATGCAGGCCAGATGGGAGTGGCAAGAAATATTCAATGTGATGAATAGCAAGAACCTACAACTAAGAATATTCTATCCAGCAAAGCTGTCATTCAGAATTGAAGGTCAGATAAAGAGCTTCACAGATAAGAAAACGCTAAAGGAGTTCATCAACTCCAAACCAGTATTATATGAAATGCTGAAAGGTATTCTTTTAGAAGAGGAAAAAGAAAAAGGTAAAAGATAAAAAATTATGAACAACAAATACATATCTATCAACAAGTGAATATAAAAATTAAGGGAATTAAAAATTTGATCAACAGAATAAACTGGTGAATAGAATAGAATCAGGAGCACACAAAGGGAGTGGACTGATAATTATCAAGGGGGATAAAGGTAAGGGGTGTACAGGGAGAGACTGGATAAAAATCATATACCTATGGATGAGGTCAATGGGAGGAAGGTAAAGGTAGAAGGAGGGGTGGGAGCCCGGTGGAGGGGAGCTATGGAGAGGAAAAAAGAGAAACAAATGTAATAATCTGAATAATAAAGATTTAATTAAAATAAATAAATTCATTAATTAATAAAAGAAAAAAAGGAATTAGAGAAAATACCAACAGGAAATTCAATGCACTCAGAAAATAAATCATTGAACAAAACAAGTACTCTACCAAAAAGATTAAACTTAAAAAAAAAAATCAGAAATCCTGGAAATGAAGAATGCAAATAAGGAATTTAAGAGTGAACTACTTAGCATAGGAAACAGAACCAACTATATGGAGGAAAGATTTAGTGTATTGAAGATATGAGTCCAGAAATGACACTGAGGGAAGAACAGGGAGACCTGAGCACAAAGGAAAATTAAAGAGCCCTATAAGAACTATCAGACTCCATCAGAAAAAAAGCAATGTTACAAATATAGGTAATCCAGAGGAGCAAGAGAGGCACCAAGGGAATGGAGAGCCTATTCGAACTAATAGTAGATAAGAACTTCCCAAACATATGGAAAGAACTAGATCTTTGACTTCAAGAAGCAAACAGAACACCTGGTTACCTCAGTCCAAACAGGCCCTCTCCTAGGCACTTGTTACTAAAACTTTCAAAAATTACTGACAAAGAAAAAAATTCTCAAAGTAGCCAAGGAAAAGAAGGAAGTGATTTACAAAGGAAAACCCATCAGAATTTCAACAAACTTCTCAGCCGAAACTTTACAAGCCAGAAGAGAGTGGAAACAAATGTCTAAATGTCTGAAAGAGTGAAATTACCAACCACGAATAATATATTCAGCAAAATATGAAGGAGAAATAAAGATGTTCCCAGACACACAGAAGCTAAAATATTTATAATCAGATAAGCTTCATTGCAGGAAATACTCAATGGACTTCTTCTACCTGAAACAAAGATCATAAGGTCAGAACACTACAAGTAAGATCAATAAAAAAACAGGTATAATTTGTGACAACAAACCTAAGAGGCGAGGGGTAAAAATTGGAAATGGCAAAGGAGGATGAAGCCAGTTCTTTAAAAAAAAAAAAAAAAAGGAAAAGAAAATGACTACAGTATGTATGAAAGTTTATTTTTTTATAAAGCTAATGGTAATTACACACAAAAATTTTCAAACCAGGACACATAATTATATATAAGTTATAAAAAGAGGAAACAGAGGGAAGAAGTATGGAATGCCACCAAATAAAAATAAGAGTGGGAAACACAAAGGAAAAGAACTGATAGAGGCACAGAACTACTAGAAAACAAAAGATAAAGTGGCTGTAATCAATCTTCATACATCAATAATTACCCTAAATGTAAATGGCTTGAATTCACCAATAAAGAGGAACAGAGTAGCAGAGTGGGGAAAAAACAACAAGAAACATATGTTCCTTATAAGAGATACATTTAAGCTTCAAAGACAAAGGTAGATTCAAAATAAAAGGAGGTGAAAAATGATTTTCCAAGCAAATCAAGTCCAAAGAAAAGCAGGTGTAGCCATACTTATGTCTGACAACATAAATTTCAAGATACCAAGAGACAAAGATGGACACTTTATAATGATCAAGAAAATATAACAATACTTAATATATATATGCACCCAACCAGGGAGCACCAAAATATATCAATGCTGGAAGTTGTCCATTGTCTACACTATAAGGAAAGTGCAAACAGGGAACCCAGAAGGCTGATGGACCTTGAGCTTTGGCAGGGGCTAAGCTATGGATTGTTCTGTCAAGACAATGGTGGCTCAAGAAATTGCCTGACTTAATAGTCTCAAAGTAAATATCTTCTAATATTTACTGATTTTTAAGATAGTCTGTCTGCTACCAGATTGCCTGTCTAACTAAGGGCAAGTTGTGTGTCTAAAACTGAATACAAAGCTAGCAGGGTCTGGGCTCCAGTGAAGCCTTTCTGCTAGAGAAAGACTCTACACCTTGCCCCCTGTGATTTCCAAATTCATAGTTCTTGTCTAGTCTCATTCGTGAACAGCCATTCTCCAGGTCCTGAACCCTAGCTGTGCAGGTCATGGCTTTCACATCTTCCACATATCAAACAACTACTTATATAAGTAAAGGGATTAACAGATCAAAACACAATTATAATTGGGGAATTTAATAAATCCATTGACAGTTCTACATAGATTAACCAAACAGAAAATTTATAAAGAAACATTAGTCTTAAATGAAACACAAGACCTAATGGACATAATTGACATTTACAGAACATTTCAGCCCAGTACATATGATTATACATTCTTCTCCATGGAACATTCTCAAGGATAGACCATATGTTGGGATACAAAACTGGCATCAACAAATTCAAGTAGGTTGAAATTATAACACCCAAATTCTCAAACCATGATGCCTTGAAATTAGAAATCAACTGCCAAAAGGAAATAAAGAAACCTACAAATATGTGGAGATTAAACAACACACTACTAAAAAAATGAATCAAAGAAGAAATAAAAGATGAGATCAAAAGATATATAGAGACAAGTGAGAATGACAATACAACATATCAAAATGTATGGGATGCAGCAAAAGTAGTAATAAATGAAAAGTTTATATAATTACAGGCCTAGCTCAAGAAACATGAGAAATCCCAAGCAAACAACCTAACTTCACATCTTAACCAAAAAAGAAAGAGCAAAAGCAACCCAAAGTCAGCAGAATAAAGGAAATAATAAAAATTAGAACAGATTTAAATGAAATAGAGAACAAAAAGACTATACAAAAAAATTATAAAACAAAGAGCTGTATCTTTGAAAATATTAATAAAATTGACAAACCCTCGGCTAGACTCACTAAAGAAAACAGAGAAAAGATTCATATAATCAAAATCAGAAATGAGAGAGGAAAAGTCATCATACACATCACAGATATACAATGGATCAGATCAGTATACTACAAAAGATTGTATGCCACAAAATTCAATAAATTAGAAAAAATGGATAAGTTCCTAGAAATATATAACCTTCCTAGACCAAATTAATAAGAATTGCAAAATACAAATAGACCAATTAGCAGTTAGGAAATTGAAACAAACATCAAAAACTTACCAAAAAAAAAAAAAAAAGTCAAGGACAAGATGGCTTCACCAGTGAATTCTACCAAAAGTTCAAAAAAGATTTAAAATCTGACCAAAACCGATTTGGCTCAGTGCATAGAGCATCAGCCTGTGGACTGAAAGGTCCCAGGTTCAATTCTGGTCAAAGGCATGTATCTTGATTGCAGGCACATTTCCAGAAGGCAGCTGATTGATGTCTCTCTCTCATCGATGTTTCTAACTCTCTATCCTCTCTTTAAAAAAATCAATAGAATATATTAAAAAAAAAAGATTTAAAACCTGTCCTTCTCAAACTCTTTAAAAAAATTGAAGAGGCAATACTTCCTAATACATTTTATGAGGCCAATATAACCCTGATACCAAAAGCTGGCAATGATTACACAAAAAAGAAAATTACAGACCAATATCTCTGGTGAATACAGATGCAAAAATCCTAAACAAAATACTAGCAAATATAATACAACAGTACATCCATAAAATAATACATCACAATCAAGCGGGGTTTCATTCTAGAGGCACAAATATAGTTCAACACATACAAATCAATCAATGTAAAACACCACATTAACAAAAGAAAGGATTGAAATTATATGATCTTCTCAATAGATAAATAAAAATCATTTGATAACATATATCATCCATTTATAATTAATATGCTCAATTAATTAAGAATAGGAGGAAAGTACCTAAACATAATAAAGGTCATATAAAATAAACCCTCATCTAATATCATACTCAATGGTGAAAAACTAAAAGCTTTTCCTCTGAGATCAGGAACAAAACAAGGATGTCCACTCTCACCACTTATTCAACATAGTGCTGGAAGTCCTAACCAGAGCAATAAGGCAAGAAAATAAATAAAAGGCATAGGGAAAAATCAATTGCACTTCCACAATTCCTTTTGCAATTTCAACCAAAAGAATAAAATACCTGGGAATAAACTTAACAAAGAACATTAAGTACCAATATACTGAAAATTACAAAGTATTATTAAAATAGATTGAAAAGCACAAAATAAAATAGAAAAAATATCCTATGCTCAGCATAGTTAATAAGGCCATATCACACAAATCAATATACAGATTTAATGCAATCCCCATCAAAACCCCAGTGTCATTTTTTTTAAGAAATAGAAAAAGAAATCATCAGATTTGTATGGAACCACAAAAGGCCCCAAATAGCCAAAGCAATCCTGAGAAAAATAACAAAGCTGGAGGCATCACTTCACAATCACTGACTTCAAATTATATTACAGAGCCACAATAATCAAAACAGCATGTTATTGGCAGAGAAACAGACACAGAGATCAATGGAACAAAATATACAGCCCAGCTATAAATCCACATATATGTGGACAAATAATTTTTTACAAAGGAGTCAGAAACACACAGTGGACTAGATAGCTTCTAATAAATGGTGCTGGGAAAACTGGAAAGTCACATGCAAATAAATGAAACTGGATGACAGTTTGTCCCCATGTATAAAAATTAATTCAAACTGAATCAAATACCTAAATATATGACTCTAAATAATAAGTTACTTAGAAGAAAATATAGGTACCAAACTTATGGACCTTGGTCATAGAGAACATTTTATGAACTTGACCTCAAAGGAAAGGGAACTAAAGGCAAAAGTAAATGAATGGGACTATATCAAACTAAATTGCTTCTGCACAGCAAAAGAAACGGACAACAAAACAAAGAGGCAGCCAACCAGATGGGAGATGATATTTGCAAACAGTCACTCTGACAAAGGTTTAATTTCCAAAATATTTTTAAAAGCTCATTAAACTCAATACCAAACAAACAACCCAATCAAAAAGTGGGCAGAGGACTTGAAAATACATCTATCCCAAGAAGACATGGAAACAGACAATATATAAATGAAAAGATGTTCAACCTCGCTAATAATTAAGGAAATGCAAATCAAAATTATAATGAGTTATTCATCACACCTGTTAGAGTGGCCATCATCAACAAGATGGGCAATAACAAGTGTTGGAAAGTTTATGGAAAAAAAGGGAACTCTCATTCATTACTGGTAAGAATGTAGACTGGTACAACCACTATGGAACTTGCAATTTGCAGACACCTTGTAATTACACAGCCTGGGCCTCAGAGACTACCCAGTGTTCCTGACAAGGTAGACTTAGCTCCAGCCAAGACAAAAATGATACAAGGGAGCTCTGGCTCTGGTTGTGGGAATCAAGTAGGGGATAAAAACGGATCTCCTAAGAGGGGTGTTTCTGTTTGAGTGTCACAGATGAGAACTCTCAGGGTGGGTCCTTCCATCCAAAAGAGCCACCAATGTGACCTGTGACCCAATTTTGAAAGACATTTTGCATCTGGTTGGGCAGCAGGGAACATCCCCTGGGCAGCAATCATATCGATGTAAGTCAAGTGGGAAACCTTCAGTGTAACCCTTGAGCAAATCCCACGGCAGCAGAGAGGAGAGATATCCAGTAGAATGGAAAAGGGCCAGGACCAATTTGTTATGAGAAGCAGATGCCAAATGTCAGAGAATGCCTTCATTTTTCTCTGCCAGGTCTGGTCTTGGCCAACACCATGGGGAGAAGCTATACTTAAGGACTGAGTGTGAGGAGTCCTTTCACACTGAATAAATAAGTTACAAGTGCAGTGAATGCAGGCAAATTTTTAGCCACAAAGACACATGGTCAGAAGCAAGACTAGCCAGATGGCAAAATAGCCTTATCAGTGTAGTGAATGTGGCAAATCCATTAACAACCACTCTGACTTTATGTGACACAAAAACTTTCAAGGAACATAATTTATTGGTGCACTAATTGTGGGAAATGTTTTTAATACAGCACCAGCCTCAAAGTACACCTGAAACGTCACAAGGGAGTATTCATGGCTTATCAGTGTGCAGAATGTGGGAAAATCTTTTGCAGAAATTACTATCTTATTCAGCACCAGAAAATTCACAATGGAGTAAAAACTCATGAGTGCAATAAATGTAAGAAAACCTTGGTCTGCAAAAATGTACTTACTCAGCAACATGAAATTCACAATGGAGTAAAGCCTTATTCTTGTGACAGATGTGGAAAAGGCTTTTGCCATAAATGTGTATTTCTTGACCACCAGAGGATGCACACTGGAGAAAATATTTTTAAGTATGATGAATGTGGGAAATTCTTACTTTACAGTACTTTCCTTATAACACATAAGAGACTTCACAGTGGAGCCAGGCCTTATGTGTGCAATGAGTGTGGGAAAACCTTCAACACTAGTACTCACTTTATTCAACACAAGGAAGTTCATACCAAAGGAAGGCTTAGGGGTGAAATGAATGTGGGAGATTCGTTGGTGGCAACTTCAGCCTCATTATTCACAAGGAACAAAACACTGGAGCAAGACCTTTATGTGTTCAGCAAATGTGGGAGAGTCTACAGAAGATGCTCCTACCTTGGGTCCGTGAGAAGTTCCCAAGAGAGAAAGGCCTCATGAGTGTAACTGTTTTAGTGATCCTTCAGCTCCCTCTTTTCATTTAGCACCACAACCTTCACATTCAAGAGAGGTCCTAAGAATGCTGGGAAAGTGATTTCTCCTTGTTCAACATAGCACAACTCTGAACTGAACTTTGTAAATCCAGGTGTCAACACTGCAGAGATAACTACAAGTGCCAGGTACGTGGGAAGCTATCAGAAGCTGCTTTACATTTTCTAAGCTTTCCAGGGCCTGTGTTTGTTGCACAGACCATCCCACTTCTACCATCAGTCGGGATCCTACACTGTCAGTCACTCCCATTTACTCAAAGGACCTCCACTATCCCTCCTGTTACCTGGAGAGAATCATGAGTGATCTGAACTCACTGGGGTTCCTCATTCCCTCCCCCATGATGGTTTCAGTATAGATATAACACAGCTCTTACCAAAAAGAAGAGCTGAATCTGCTACAATTTTACAGCGGTTTATATTTTCCATAGACAATATTGACTCTACATGAATAGCTTCCAAATAACTCAACCTTGAACTGCTTACCTCACACTGATCTGACAGTGCTGTGAATTGTGTGGGGTTGACTGAAGAAATAAATCTCTTTTGGGAACAGATAATCCCTCACTGAGTTCATTTCTTCCCTTCACCCCTACGACAGTGTTGATTGCTTTCCACAGTTAGGAAGAAAACTAGGACTGTGGGCTAAGTTAAATGTCTAGAAGAATTGTGCTGTCCAATATGATTGGCACTGGCCACATATGAATATGAGCACTTGAAATGGAGCTGGTCTGAGCTGAGATATGCTATAAGTATAAAATACACATTGTTTTCCAAGACAGTATTTTTAAAAAGGAGAGAGAAGAATATGAAAGATCTTATGATATTTATATTGCCTGTATATTAAAATGATAATATTTTTGATATATTGGGTAAAGAAAATGTTATTAAAATCAAAATAAAATAAATAGGTTTTGCCAATATAAAGGTTAGAACCCTTTTGTGGTAGTACCCAACTTATGTGCCTTGGAAAAAATAGCAGATGTCTGAGAACAGCTCTTGATCTAATTTGGCCTAATTGATAATGCTGGTGAAGTACTCTTAGAAAAAACTGTCCCGCTTTGTGGGAATGATCTTGTGACAGATGTCAGATTCTCCTTTGAGTCCTATGCTCACCTGTTGAGGGGGAAATTGGTCTGACATCCTCCAGTGCTTCAAACAGCATGAGTTAAGTCCCTTTTTCCAGGGGATGTCTCACATCTCCCAACACTGTGGAAGTATAGCTGCTTTCCAAGACCTACACAGAAATCATGACCCCTGTGAAGTCTAAATATGATAGGCAGATAAGATCTGCAGGGCTACATGGGAAACATAATTGACATATTTATTGTTCTATGCATAAAATGTTGTCTTTCTTGATGTTCAAATTTATGAAGAGAGATACAAATTCTATTTCTCGACTTTCTAAAAATGTAAGGCATAACAGTAATATTAACACTGTTAAATATTATTTTACTTAGACATCCTAAAATAGTTTGATTATATACTATTATATATTATATAATATTTAGAGAAAAATATTTCAAAAATAAAATTAATAAAATATATCTTTCATATATATAAACACCATGTATAGAAACATTAATAGTAGAGAATAGTGGAGATTGTGGCAAACTAGAGATCATATGCTGTGTTAACTGCAGCCGCACATACTGTATATTAAAATAGGAAAAATACAGAGAAGATTAACATAGAAGTTATATGTCTGCTCAGAAGGACATGCACGAATTTCCTGTTGCATGACTCTGTGGGTTAGAAGTATACAGAAATTCTCAGAACCCACCAACCTTTTTATCTCCTGTGGCTGAGATCAGCATCAGAACAAATAATCTGTTTTCTGGATTCCTGCACTTACTTGGGCTGTTGCCCTTATGGTCATCATTGCACAAGCAGGAAGCCCAGGGCAGAGGGGTCTTGCAGTCTCAGGTGGGTCTTGTGACCCAGCCAGTATTCAAGTAAGCATGGTTTTAATTGCTCTCCAGCTTTTGCTGGAGAGATGACCATACCAAAATATGAGAAGTAGGAGATGGTTGAGTCAATACACTGTACAGTTGATTTTCCAAGAGAAATGGGAAATCCAGACTTTTATGTATAGCTATTTTATCTCTTAACAGTTTTATTGGTATATAATTGGAATACAGTGAACTGTACATATCTAAATTGTACAATTTGATATATTTTGACATATGTACTATATATATACACTTGTATAATATCACTGCATTTAAGGCAATGAATATATCATTACCGCAACAAGTTTTCCTATACCTATTAATAATCTCTTCTTGTCCTTCTCTGATCCCTCATCCCCAATGCAACCATTTGTGGGAACCTCTTTCCACGTCCCGAGTGGTTCAGGGTTCCCAGTTCAGGGCTCCCAGTTCAGGCCGCACACAAACGAAATGAGAGACTAGAAAATATTAATTTGGTAATATTGTGGGGCCAGGCGAGAGCCTTCCTCTAGTGGAAAGGACTACCACTTGCTCTGGCCTTTTTCTCCCTTTTATTAAGGCTTTGGGACACACCCCTAGCCTTTAGGCAGGAAATAACAAAACAGAAAATAACATGAAACAAACAGGTAGAGGTTACTTCAGTCAACAATGTTTCAACTAAACAGTGAGTGATTAGCTCTGACCTTTCAGAGCAGTTAAGGTTGACCAGCCTTCTGGCCTCCTGTTTACATCCATTTAGTAAGAACAATGTTTGGTTTCTGACAACCATTGATTTGTTTTATTTCACAATATATTAGGTACTCAACAATCTCATTTTGTTTGATATCATTTTTATATAACATTGTTAAGGAAGAAAAAATGATTCCCAAACTAGGGCCACTGACTGTGCTGAGTTTGCATGTTTTTTCCCTCTCTGTGTAGGTTTTCTCCTGGTACTCCAGTTTCCTTCCATGTCCCAAAGATAGGGATTTTAGTTGAATTGAAGTGTTTAAATTGTCACATTCTGTCTGGTTGAGTATAGTGTGGGTATGCCCTGCGATGGAAGACTTCCCTGTCCAGTGTTAGTTCACACCTTGCACCCTGAGCTGCTTGGATACATTTGAGCCATCTACAACCCTAAACTGGATAAGTGGGTTGGAAAAAATTATTTTACTTGTTTCTGGTAATCTTTCCTGAATGTATGTATAGCTCACATTTATTTTTATTGTTCAATATTAGAAGTTTTGTGGTCTTCGTTTAGAAATTTGGTGATGTTTGTGTGACAAGAAAAATGCCAAAGAAACTTAAGTCTTGTTTATGTCAACAAGAGTTTGGTAAAATTCATTTAGCTTTATGTTATTTTGCTTAAAGCCAGTTTCCAAGAACCTATCAATGACGTTAAATGAGGATTTACTCTGTGTTAGTTTGCATTTTCTAGAATTTTATATAAATGTAATACATGTGGGCTTACTTTTTTCAAACCTTCTTTCAGTAAGAATATTTCTTTTGAGATTAATTATTAATGAAAGTATCAATAGGTTATTACTTTTTGTTGCTAGTAATATTTTACTGTGTTTGGATGTAATACAATTATTTATCCATCAGTTGTTGATAAACATTTAGGCCATTTCTAGGTTTTGGCTAGTAAAAATAAGCTAATTTAAAACAAACAAAAATATATTTAATGACTTCACAGAGACAGTTGCCTTGCAAAAGAAAAGCAACTCCTAAATAACAAACCTCACCACTCACATTATTTCCAAATTGCCCTTGAGGAGTCAGTTTCTAACATGCTCCAGGAGAGAACTTAAAGATTCGGAGAGAATGTATCACTTATATACAATGTAATCCCAAGTTCTTGCTAATTTGTAAGCAAGGAATCAGGAAGTATTGTGGGAATGGATCTTAAGTTTGCTGGACTGAGAAGAATAGAACATAAGGTTATATCAAGTAAGATTTATCCAGATGGGTAAATTTACCTGAGATTTGTCATTGAATGGGCAAGGTGTGAAGGCAGCATCTGGAAGTGGATCTAGCAGTTTGTTAAAGCCTGGATTGAGTGGTAACCTTCATAGAACAGTTTAAATGCCACAGAATTTCCCTGAGGTAATTTTTCTATATCTCAGAGGTATGACTCCTTCAAATTACATCTCTGGCTCTGGCTCCCATGTAGGTTCAGCACTGGGAGGCACTTAAGCGAGACTGGAGGCCACAAAATAGGAAGAATCCAGTTTTTTTTTCTGTTTCCTGAGTGTTTCAACTGGCTTGTATGTCAATATCTGCCTCTCCTTTCTTCCAGTGGCCCTTCTGACAGTCTTGCCATGATTCCAACACTGACAAAGTTATCTTGGACCATGGACACTAGAAAAACCACATTGGCTTTGTCCGTCTAGCCCAGGGGTGGTAATTGCTTACTGCTGTTACTAATCTCTGTGTTGCTCCAGTTTTGGGTTCCTCACAAATCCATCAACTGAATAGTCAGTTTCCTGAATTAAACTCCCTCTGCTTAAATACTTATTTAAAATATATTTTCTTAAGTTCTATTCTTTTTCCTGGTTATATCCTAACTAGTAAATGACTGCTGAAAGAATGAAAGCAGGAGGGTAAATGTGTGAGAAATGTGGGAGCTAAATATAATGTAGTCATCGTTAATGCAGAAAACAGTTATTCAAGTAGTTGAAGAGAATTAATGTTAAGACTATAGAGTTCAGGGAAGAATTAAGGAATCCAATAGAACTGGTGATGTACTTAGAGACTAAAAATAGTAGGAAGCTATTCCCAGTCTTACAAAAGAAAGCATGGGAGAGAGCAGTGTTACTGGAACTGACAAGACCTATAACTTTTAGAAAGGGCTCCCAAACAGGGACAATAACCATAGGTAGGGAAACACAGCCACCATTAAACTAATCTGACAGGGAAGCATAATCAGGCACCAGGAATAGACACTTGACCTCTTGCTGTTCCTGACCCTATAGATCGCCTACAAATACTGGTCATTAGAAAATTACAATTATCAACCGATGGCCAAGGGGTTCTAGTGATCCAGTCCATAAAGGTCATCCTCCTAGGACACCAAACAGACAAAGAGACTGAGATTGGATCTAGAGAAGCAAATAGAGGTCAATCAGCATATTCAATTTCTGAATTGAAAGTTGAGAGTGCTTGTTAAAACTGATAAATCAAGAAAGAGCTGTAAAAGTTTGTGGCTAGGGAAAAGCACACTGTTTTCCTTTTCTCATACACAATACTTCGCACATCAGATGTGTATGTAGTGTGTGTGTTTTTCCACACCGACCAACTCTCTCACACCTGCTAACTGCTTTGCAATTCAGTTCAATCCTGATTGAAACTGGAGTTAGCACAGACCCTGTACCAGTGGTTCTCAACCTTTCTAATGCCGCTTACCCTTTAATACAGTTCCTCATGTTGTGGTGACCCCAACCACAAAATTATTTTTGTTGCTACTTCATAACTATAATTTTGCTACTGTTAATGAATTGTAATGTAAATATCTGTGTTTTCCCACGGTCTTAGGCTCTACAGCAGCAGTTCTCAACCTGTGGGTCGCAACCCACAGGTTAAGAACCACTAGCAGGGATACCTAAGACCATCAAAAAACACAGATATTTACATTATGATTCATAACAGTAGCAAAATTACAGTTATGAAGTAGCAACAAAAATAACTTTATGGTTGGAGGTCACAACAACATGAGGAACTGTATTAAAGGGTAAGCGGCATTAGAAAGGTTGAGAACCACTGCAGTAGACTGACCCCCACTTCAGATACTAATTGCAAGTAGTAGGTCCCTAGGTTACTCGCAACTACGGTCTGACTTGGCTACAAATCAGGGGTTCCCATGATTCCCTTGTTTTGATTGATAATTTGCTAGAATGGCTCACAAACCCAGTAAAAACGGTTTATTAACTATTGCCAATTTATGACAAAGTATACCTTAAAGGATACAGAGTAATAGCTAGATGAAGGAATACATGGGGCATGGTCTGGAAGGAGCTTAGGGGCTTCTGTCTCCATGGAGCTTGTGTACCTGGAAGCTGCCCAAGCCCCATACTTTGGGGAATTTTATGGAGAAGTCATCCGTAGGCATGATTGATCATTAACGCAATCTCCAGCCTCTCTTCCCTTCCCAGAGGGTGTGAGTAAGGGCTAAAAGTTTCAAGATTCTAATAATGGCCTGGTCTTTCCGACAAGACCTATAACTGAGGTGGGTGGGGGCATTATTCTGCCTACCACACACAGTGAGAGAGAGCACTGAATAATTACACTGCAGCAAGGAGCAAATGAGGACTGGCTAGTCAAATTGGAATACATGGTCACTTATTTGGAGTCAGATTTGGGAGTTTCAGATTTTTGAAATGTACTTTTATAAGTAACCATGAGGCAGGAGGACAGGACAATGGTTACTATCCATTCAAGAAAGCATATTACAGAGGAAGCAGTTACTCTTGAAACACAGGCAGGAAGCTGCTGGTCCACACAACACCTGTGTGTGCATCTTGGTGGAAGCAGCACAGCACTAGAGCATATTAAATTGGTCACTCTGCAGTAAGCATTCTTCCCAACCATATACAATAGATCAAGATAGACACCAGTTTTATAGAAGATAAGATAGAAAAAGTGTTTGTGAAGGAGTTTGCAATTCAAATAAAAGAGGTTGAATTTGAATCATTGATAAATACAGATACAGGAAATATGGTGAAAATAGCTAATGTCAAAATTCCTAATTCACATTTGTTATGAACTTCATACACCACAGAATTTTCTTCATGATCAGTAAGTACCAAAACTTCTAATGCAATATTTTTTCATTGTTTCTGCTAGTTTCTTCCTCTTGCCTTTGTAGAGGAAGAAAAATAATTTTCCTCCTACCCTTCTATGTTCTTCTGGCTAGTCTAATCAAACTGACATAAGACAGATTAATAAGAACAAATTCCAAACTTATTATGTACTAGAGGTCCAGTGCATAAAATTCTGGCACTGGGTGGGAGAGAGAGGGTAGTCCCTCAGCCCAGCCTGCAACCTCTCGCAGACCAGGAGCACTCTGGGGATGTCCAACTGACATCTTAGTGCCACTCAAGTCTTCAGTCCACATCTCTAACACTGCACCTGCCGCCACCACTGCGTTCACCAACAATGAGCCTGGCTTCTGGAGCACTGACCACCAGGGGGAAGCTCCTGCATTAAGGGTGTTCCCCCTGGTGGTCAGAGCATGTCATAGCAACTGGTCATTCTGTCACTTGGTCAAATTTGCACATTAGCATTTTATTTATTTATTTTATTTTTCTTTATTTATTAAGGTATTAAATGTGTGTCCTCACTCCCCACTGCCCCCAACCCCAACTCATGCCCTCAACCCCCTGGGGTCTGTGTCCATTGGTTAGGCTTATATGCATGAATATAAGTCCTTTGGTTGATCTTTCCTCATTACCCACACCCTTCTCTTTCTTCCCTCTGAGGTTTGATAGTATGATAGATACTCCTCTGTCTCTGAATCTGTTTTTGTTCATCAATTTATGTTGTTCATTATATTCCACAAGTTAGTGAGATTGTGTGATATTTATCTTTCTATGATTGGCTTATTTCACTTAGCATAATGCCAGGAACCAATCCCAACATGTCATAATTATAAGAGTTTCATCAAAGGTTGGTGAAGCTTAGAGGGCTCAAAAAGGGCCAAGCCACATATATAGTTTATCTATTGGAATGGCTAAATGGCACTTCCCCCAAACCTGGTTGCTTGCTGCCAGATAGTTCATAACATGCATAAAATCTGCATGTTATTGCCTCCTGTTGGCCAAACACCTGAACAGTTGTAGGCTATTCCCCAACCTGACAATGCTTCTGTAAACCCTACACTCTGAAGTGTATTAGCTACACTTTGCCTTAGGAAAAGTTTTGTTAATAAATAGCATGGGGTCCTTAGACAAGCGGAAGTCTTTTATCTCCTTTAGTTGAAGCTCCTCTGACCTCCAATGTCTTTCAAAACTATCTTTCATCCTTGGACTCCTTCTTAATCTATGCATCAGCCCTTTCTTCAGATTGCTGAACCTTTTGTTAATGCTGGGACAAGAATTCCGGCATATGGTGACCCAAATTGGGGCACCTTGAACCCTGGAAGTACCAATATTAATAGCACGCCTCTGGAGAAATAAGGATTCACCTGAGTGGAAACACTGGTATGAGGGTAAAATTAACTATGCGTAGAGCCCATGTCAGCTTCAGAACCCCATGGATCCACAAGTGTGTGAGTTATACTTTGTGTTTAAGTCAGATTATTATGGGAAAAATTTGGTCAATAGGCAAAATTATAAAGAAATTAGAATATCAAAAGGTACTTTTTAAAATCGGGCTGAAAAAAGAGTGCTATGGTCATCTTTAATGTGGTTTCCTGTCAAGTCATAAAAAAAACTAATTTGTTTTGAGGATTGAAAATCTGTTAAATTTCCAAAAAGCCACCAGATCCTCTGTCCCTGGAGAGGAGAGACTGGGCAGCTAGGGAGATTAAAGCTGTCAGCTCTCTCTCCAGGAGATTCCACAATGTTTTGTTTAAAAATTACTGAAGAACATCTTATGATAACCAAATTTTGGCTAAGATAAGCTTGGGTGCTAGTTACTTTGGAAAGCAAAAGAGGAAAATATTAAAATCTGTCTTTATCTATTAAGTATGAAAATAAACATGGCCAGATCTGTTACTAAAACAAGCAGGATGTGGTGGAAGGAAGAGGCATTTGGAGATCCAATATGGATGCCCACTCTCTCAGTATGCTAATTTAAAGTCTCCTTCTCACCATGAAAATGTTAGAATTGTATCTGGGATTTCTGTGCTTATAAAGAGAGAAACTAGCTTAAAACAAACTGTGCACACTGTCCGATTTAGGATATTAGAGAGATAGGCTTTGAGCTGAACTTGAATCTCTTTACAAGAGCTAAAAAATGAAACCCCAAAGTCGTTTTCCTGCAAAAAGAAAGATGGCGGATTTCACCCAGGAAAAAAATCCAGGCTAGTTCAAGCAGTGAGATTGGCACTTTCATACTAAAGAGTAGTTTTTAAAATGCTTATGAACCATGTTAGAAAGCTGGCTTTAAAGCCAAAATCAGTAAATTGTATCGGTTACAAAAATTTGCCAAAGTAAATACCTTAAAATAATTAGAATTGGATTTGAATCTCAAAGAAATTGATGAAATGTAGATAAGTAATGTATTAATTATAAAGATCTAGATAGTCCAGGTAGAGGCTGGCTGCACCTTTCTAATGGAGGAAGGGCTAGTTACCTTTCCCTCAGCAGACAGGTAGGCCAGTTTCCTGCCAGTAGCCATTTTTAAGGAAAAATGAGACAATTTTGCATTTGAATAGCTACAAGTTTGCTTCTCCACTTCGCCAGCAGAAAAAAATTATGGTCATTTTAAAAAGTCAATCGGCTAGGCTGGGCCTGTTTTTTCAGCTTCAAGCATGGTTTTCCAGAGCCACTGGAAAGTTAAAGCCTTTGAGGTTTACTAAATAAAATGATAAAAACGTGTTCAATAATCTAAATTTGCCTCATAAAAAAATCTAGAGGACAGAATTGAATCTATTGATTATATCTTGTATTTTTGAAATTTATTCTTAAAATATAATAGTGTTATTAATCAAAAACTGCTAAATATTTGACTTGCCAGCTCTAAAAGTTTAACATTCAAATTAAATTGGGAGAAATTATATAGTTCTGGTAATTAAATGCCTAAAGTATAAAAATTTATTTTTGAAGAATATAAAATATGTTTTCTTCTGAAAATAATTAGGAATTCAAAATATGTTTTTATTGTTCTAATTAAGTAAAGAGGATTAATTCTGTGATCTCAACCAATTTTTTAATACAAAAAAAAAACAGTTTAAAATGTAATTGATATCTTAAGATAATTATAAAAAGTATATACTCTTTAACCGAAACTGGTTTGGCTCAGTGGATAGAGCATTGGCCTTCGGACTGAATGGCCCCAGGTTTCATTCTGGTCAAGGGCACGTACCTTGGTTGTGGGCACATCCTCAGTGGGCGGGGTGCAAAAGGCAGCTGATCAATGTTTCTCTCCCATTGATGCTTCTCTCTATCCTTCTCCCTTCTTCTCTGTAAAAAAATCAATAAAATATATATATTTTTAAAAAAGTATAAACTCTTTAAATTATATATACTTACACACGTATATACATATATAATATATATAAATATATTTGATTTTTTTTCCAAGTTAAATTTCAAGGCTATAACTGAGGGATAATTTTAAGACATTTCAGGGGCCTTAAATGTTTTCCAGAAGTTATTCTCTCTTCTTAAAGGAAATATTTTTAAATTAGACCAATTTAATATACTTGAAATCACATGGAAAGCTTTATCAAATAAAAATTAATCAATATATTTACTTACATACATATATTTTAAATGTTATAAGGGTTTTGGCCTATAAGGAGGGCAAAATATTTCTTAAAATCCAACAGAGGAAATTTAAAATGACAAAAAGCCTCTAGCCACCTGCATTTTTAATTAGGCTGAAAGTGGGACAATGTTTGTGACTTGTGAATCAGACGTAAAAATTTACTAAATTTACTTGCTTTGTTTTTTAATAAAGATACCTACTTAAATTACTAAATAAATTAGCTTTTGGAAAATATAATCAAGGTCTCATATAAATTAAGTTATATAAAAAGCCAATATTTTTATAAACAAATGAATTCTAATAAAGCCACCAGAAACAGCTAGTGAGATTTCTCTGTCTGAAATATAATTTTGACTGTCTATCTTTTAAGGATTTTGGTTTGCTCTTCCCCTGTTTATTGTGAGAATAAACAAACCATCTTTTTGTCAAAGAAAAGTTTAGACAGCCACCATTTTGGACTTGGCAGCCACCATGTTGGACACATGGCTTGCCATTCCCCTGGGGGCCACCATCTTGAAACAGCAAAGGACAGCCTCTCCCTTTGAATTAGCTAATATCTTTGTAATCAATTTGATTAAGTATTCTAAGAAAGTTACTGAGACCTCCCAAAATCTTTCTGCATATGCAAATAAGTCCAAGGGAATACTCAAAATATAATTATAAATATAATAAAAAGGAGAAATTTGAAAATATTGAAATCTCTTTCACTGGTATTTACAGGATAAACTGAGGGTTGTTATTAAAATATTAAATATGATCCATATCAGTAGTCACCTTGACCTTAAGAGAAGTTGTTTCATATGTCATGAACTGCCACAACCAGTGAGCATCAAGCAACAGCCCTGTAGGTTGCTTGGTGTAAAGAAAGAGAAAGGTTTTTTAAATGCAACTCTCTATAACCTGAAAATTACTCTGGAAGGAAATAAGGAGAGGTTTCCTTCAAACATCTAAAAAACTGTAATTAAAAGTATATATATTTGGCCTCATAAAGAAAAGTAAATAATTTGTGTTTTTTCCTCTCAGACAAAACTTCATGTAAAGTTACTCAAAGACTAATTGCAGAAGTTTAATTAATATCATTTATTATCCATAACCTAGGACAAGTAAGATTAAAAATAAATTTTAATTCAGACTAACTTAAATTGGCTAATTGAAATAAGTGAATATTCAAGAAAACTTAACTGTACTGTACAGAAAAACTGTTCCTGAAGTATCAACTGAAATTTTTAATGATGGTTCATCTCCTAATAAAATTGCTTAACATACAATGAATCCAAAGAAGTCATATTTCTGTGCAACAAATTAATATTAAAAGTTATCAAGACTGCCTTGTAAAATTTCCAAAAGCCTCCTAATATTTAAATCAAAAAGGGGGGACAGTAGAATAATATACTGTAAGAAATAATATCCTGTAAGTAAATGACATCAAGAAAATTTTCACTTTGGAAAGTTATTTTTCATTTGTAGTGCTGATAACGAGACACCCATGAAAACATACATGGTGTCATAATAAGTCAAAGGAAAACCATTTGGATATAAATGAAAAAGGATCCCAAGTCTAATTTATAGAAAAGATTCCTTTATTAACTTTTGGTCGAGAATATGTTTTTATATTTCCAGAAAACTCCAAGCCCCTGTGCATTCCTGCAACAACGGTTCCCAAAGAGGAAATGATGGGATTGCTCCAGCCACAGAAATAGCAATGGCCCCCAATAGCAGAGGAGGAACATTCTAGAAATGAAGATGATGAAGACGCCTTGCCATGCTAGCAGTCAGCAGCTGTGCTTTGCAGCACATTGCCCAGGACCAAACCAGAAAAGGTTGGACCTGCATTGCCACCATTTGTCTATCATCCAGAACTGAAATGTCATTGCTGACAAGTACACATAAAGAACTGCTGAAATTCGGAGTCAAAACTATTGGACATTGAAATTGGGACTCAAAGAACTGTTGGCCCAGAAAAAAACTTACTGCAGGATTATTCCTTTAATGCCTGACAGCAATGTAAAGGGACTTGAAAGAACTCTGTCCCTTCCATTGAATTTAAAAATCTTAGAACATACATTCTTGTTAAATTTAAAAAATCAAAAAGGGTGAGATGCTGGGGCCCAATTCCAATATTTCATAATTACAAGAATTTCATTAAAATGTTGGTAAAGCTTGTGGGGCTCAACAAAGGCTGAGCCACATATGTAGTTTACCTGTTGGAATGGCTAAATGGCACTTCCCCCAAATCTGATTGCTTGCTGTCAGACAGTTCAGGGCACCTTAGATCTGCATGTTATTGCCTCTTGTTGTCCAAACACCTGAACAGCTGTAGGCTATTCCACAACCTGACAATGCTTCTGTAACCATAACCTTTGAAGTGTATTATCTCCACCTTGCCTTAGGACAATTTGTGTTAATAAATAGCACAGGGTTCTTAGACCAGGAGAAGTCATTTAGCTCCTTTAAGTGATGCTCCTCTGACCCCCAATGCCTTTCAAAACTATCTTTCGTCTTTGGACTCCTTCTTAATCTATGCATAAGTCCTTTCTCCAGATTACTGAACCCTTTATAATGCTAGGACAAGAACCCTGGCAGCATAATGCTCTCCAGTTCCATCCGTACTGTTGCAAATGGTAAGAACAAGAACGCCTTCTTTTTTTTTTAACACAGCATAATATTCCATTGTTTAGAACTACCACAGTTGTTTAATCCATTCATCTACTGATGGCCACTTCGGCTGTTTCCAAATTTTAGCTATGGTAAATTGTGCTGCCATGAACATAAGGGTGTATATATCCTTTCTGATTAGTGTTTCTAGGTTCTTGGAATATATTCCTAGAAGTGGGATATCTGAGTCAAATGGGAGTTTCATTTTTAGTTTTGTTTTTTTTTTTTTTTTGAGGAAACTCCATAGTATTCTCCACAGTGGCTGCACCAGTCTGCATTCCCACCAACAGTGCATGAGGGTTCCTTTTACTCCACATCCTTGCCAGCACTTGTTCTTTATTTACTTTTTTTAAAAAAATACATTTTATTGATTTTTTTACAGAGAGGAAGGGAGAGAGAAAGAAAGTCAGAAACATTGATGAGAGACACATTGATCAACTGCCTCCTGCACGCCCCACAATGGAGATGTGCCTGCAAGCAAGGTACATGCCCCCAACCGGAATCAAACCCGGGACCTTTCAGTCCACAAGCCGATGCTCTATCCACTGAGCCAAGCCAGTCTCGACCTTTATTGACTTTTTGATGATAGTCATTCTGACAAGTGTGAGATGATACCTCATTGTCATTTTAATTTTCAACTCTCAGATGATTAGTGACTTTGAGCATGTTTTCATATGTCTCTTGGCCTTCCCTTCCTTAGGTCCTCTTTCAAATAGTATCTATTTAGGTCCATTGCCCATTTTTTATGGGTTTGTTTATCTTCCTTGTGTTGGGTTATATGAGTTTCCTGTAAATGTTGGAGATTAAAACCCTGTAGATGATAACATTGGCAAATATGTTCTCCCATGCAGTAGGCTTTCTTGTTGTTTTGTTGATGGTTTCCTTTGCTGTGCAGAAGCTTTTTATTTTGATGTAGTCCCATTTGTTTATTTTCTCTTCAGTTTCCATTGCCCTAGGAGGAGTACCAGTGAAGAAATTGCTCTGGTATATGTCAGATTTTGCTGCCTGTGGATTCCTCTAATATTTTTATGTTTTCCCTTCTTATATTTAAGTCTTTTATTTATGGTATAAGTTGGTGGTCAAGTTTCATTTTTTTACATGTACCCATCCAATTTTCCCAACACCATTTATTAAAGAGACTGTCTTGACTCAATTGTATGCTCTTGCCTCCTTTGTTAAATATTAATTGAACATAGTGATTTGGGTTGATTTCTGAGTTCTCTATTCTATTCCATTGATCTATATGTCTGTTCTTATGCCAGTAATAGGCAGTTTTGAGAACAGTGGCTTTGTAATATCACTTGATATCTGGTATTGAGATCCCTCTTTTGTTCTTCTTTCTCAGGATTGCGGCAGCTATTCTGGGTCTTTTTTTTTTTATTCCTGATGAATTTTTGGAGAGTTGTTGTAGGTCTGTGAAATATGCTGTTTGTATTTTAATGGGGAGTACATTGAATCTATAGATTGCTTTGGATAATATTTACATTTAAATGATGTTGATTCTACCAATCTATTAACATGTTATGTTCTTCCATCTGTTTATGTGTTACTCTATCTCTTTTTTTTTCTGTGTTCTGTAGTTTTCCAATTACAGGTCTTTTACTTCCTTAGTTAAGATCATTCCTGGGTATCTTAAATTTTTTTTGATGCAATGGTAAATGGGATTCTTTTTTAAATATCTCTTTCTTTAAGTTCACTATTGGTGTATAAAAAAAAGCCATAGATTTCTGGGTGTTAATTTTGTATCCTGTTACATTGCCAAAATCATTTATTAAGGCTAATAATTTCTTATGGAGTCTTTAGGAATTTCTATGTACAGTATCATGTTATCTGTTAATAATGACAGTTTTATGTCTTCCTTTGGATGCCTTTTATTTCTTCTTCTTGTCGGATTGCTATGACTAGCACTTCCAGCACTATAGTGCACAAGAGTAGTAAAAGTGGGCATCCCTGTCTCATTCCTGTTCAAAGGGGAAATGGTTTTAGTTTTTGCCCATTGAGTATGATGCTGGCTGTAGGTTTCTAATATAAGGCTTTTATTATGTTGAGGTATGATCCCTCTATTCCCATTTTTCTGAATTGTGTGTGTGTGTGTGTGTGTGTGTGTGTGTGTGTGTGTGTTTAACCAATAAAGGGTGTTGGATTTTGTCAAATACTTTTTCTGTACCAATTCATATGACTATGTGTTTTGTTTATCTCTCTTAGCCTTTTATTATGTAGTATGTCCTATTGGGCAGTTGAAGCTTGTATGCCATTCGAGACTAAGAAGAGGGAGCCAGGAGCCTGGGACTTCAAAGGGAAAGTAAGCAAATCATAGATGAGAAAAAGCAAACATATGGTAAACAAATTTTTGTTGGACCACCCAGAAACAAAGGGACACAGATGAGAGTCTAACAGATGTCTCCCTGTTGGACAGACTTAATTTATATTATGTTAAGGTGATAACTTGCTTCCATTAAGCAGGTTTTTCTATCTGATTTCCTTTAGGCAAGTAAGGTGGAGAAAAAGGGTTCTTCTTGAGTTTTTGTTTCTTAAAAAATAATCAGCTGAAAATAATTGACATCCCCAAAAGGCATACTTTGGGGTGGCAAACTCTGGTCCCCCTCACTTTATCTCAGTTGTTTAACTACCTAGATTTCTATGTGGGGACCATAATTTGGTCTAGGTTATAATCTCATTCTATTAGGGAACACTGAGCTTTTACTTTTTTTCTTAAATTATTTATTTAAACACAAATCCATTAAATAGTTTCAACTAATTGTTCAACTTTATGCTGTGCAGATATAGCTTAATGTAAATTTCCTAAATTGGAAAAAATCAATTAAAATAAGAAAATTAAATATCAGGCAGACACATCCCTCTTTCTTTTTAAATTTTGTATGTACTACTCCCTAAGGTTCAGTTCAAGATTTTTGAGGAGCAGAAATTAGTTTCCTTAATGAAACAAGATGTCCTATTAAAAAAAATAATTTCTTCAATTCTCCTATTCAAAGAAACATATTTAGTTAAAAAATGATAGGGAGTGATGAAAGTATTTTGGATGCAAAACAAACCTAGCCTTGTTAAAAGATGATACTTCAAGAACAATATGTATATTCTTTATTATTCTTTTTTAATTTAATAAATGTTTATTGTTCAGATTATTACAATTTTTCCTCTTTACCTCCCCCCATAGCTCCCCTACACCAGGATCTCACCCGACCCTCTGCTTTTACCTCCCCCACATTGTTCTCGTCCATAGGTGTATAATTTTTGTCCAGTCTCTCTCTGCACCCCCTCACCCCTTTTCTCCTGAGAATTGTCAGTCCATTCCCTTTCTATGCCCCTGATTCTATCATATTCACCAGTTTATTCTGTTCATAAGATTTTTAATTCACTTGATTTTTAGATTCACTTGTTGATAGATATGTATTTGTTGTTCATAATTTTTATTTTTGCCTTTTCCTTCTTCTTCCTCTTCTTAAAGAGTACCATTCAGCATTTCATATAATACTGGTTTGGTGTTGATGAACTCCTTTAGTTTTTTCTTATCTATGAAGCTCTTTATCTGACCTTAAATTCTGAATGATAGCTTTGCTGGGTAGAGTAATCTTTGTAGGTTCTTGCTATTCATCACTTTGAATATTTCTTGCCATTCCTGCCTGGCCTGCATAGTTTCTGTTGAGAAATCAGCTGACAAATGTATGGGTGCTCCCTTGTAGGTAATTACTGTAACTGTTTTTCTCTTGCTTCTTTTAATATTCTCTCTTTGTCTTTTGCTCTTGGTATTTTAACTATGATGTGCCTTGGTGTGGTCCTCTTTGGATTCCTTTTGTTTGGGGTTCTGTGTGCTTCCTGGACTTGTAAATCTATTTCTTTCACCAGGTGGGGGAAGTTTTTAGTCATTATTTCTTCAAATAGGTTTTAGTATCTTGCTCTCTCTTTTCTTCTGGCACCCCCATAATTCTGATGTTGGTACACTTGAAGTTCCCAGAGGCTCCTTCACATTTTTGGATTCTTTTTTCTTTTTGCTTTTTCTGTTGAGTGTTTTTTGCTTTTTTGTATTTCAAATCTTTGACTTCATTCTTGCATTCGTCTAGTCTGGTGTTAGATCTCTGTATAATATTTTTTTTATATCAGTCAGCGTATGTTTAATTTCTAGTTGGTCCTTTTTTATCTCCTCTTGGGTCTTGCTTAATTTATTGACCTTTTCTAAAAATTCTTGAAAAACCTTATAACCATGGTTTTGAACTCTATATCCAGTAATTTGTTTCCCTCCATTTCATTGGTTTGTGATCTGTTCCTTTGTATCCACATTTTCACTGCTTCCCTGAGTTGGTAGAGTAGCTTTGTGTGTCAGGTGTCCTATATGGACCAGTAGCTCCACCTCCAAGTTACCTGAGGTGGATTCTCTTGGTGCACCCCTTTGTGGACTATGTGTTCAGCCTTGTTGTAGGTAAGTCTTGATTGTTATTGGTATCACTGGGGGCAATGGCCTCTAAGCCAATTGGTTGTGAGTATCAGCTGTGTCTATGCCAGGAGAACTTCTGTGCTGGAATCAGCCTTATGATATAAGATTTGCAAAATTGCAAATGCCTCTGTGTTTGCCTTGGTTGGGATGGAGTCTCAGGGCTGAGCAGACAGCTTTGGCTCAGTCGTTCCTACAGGGCCCCTGAGGCTCAGTGTCCCTCAGTAATCACTGCAGCCTCTCTGAGAGCACATGCAAACGTGCCTCCAGACTTCTGCCTTTCATGGCTCTCCTGAGTTTACATGTGTCCCAGGGACCCTTATGAGTCTGGGTCCCCAGGGTCTCACCCGAAACGGGGGTTCAGTGCAGTCATAAGTGAAGTTCAGTGCAGTTGGGAGGTTCCCTCTTCCTCCCGCTAGAGAAAGTCAGCAGCACAATCAGCAGTCAGTCCTCTTTGCACGCACTAGCATGTGCGCCTCCAGACCTCTGCCTTTCATGACTCCCCTGAGTTTCTGTGCACTCTTCCTGTTTTTTTGACAGTCCAGACTCTCCCTGTATGAGTCTCACCCAGAACGGAGGTTCAGTGCAGTCAGAACTGGGGTTCAGTGCATTTGGGAGTTTCTGTCTCCCTCCCACTAGAGGAAGCCAGCCTGGCCCTCCACCACCCATTCTCTCCACTTGCGAGTCTTCATACCTCAGCTTTTCGCAGCTCTTCTGAGTCTCTGTGAGCCCCTCTCTTTCCTTCTAGTTGTAGAATTTCCACTCAGCCAGCTTTCCTGTGGTTCCGGACGATGTCCGTTTTGCCTTTTATCTATAGTTTTGAAATTGTGTGAGGCAGCAGTTTAGGTGTTCACCTATACAACATCTTGGTTTTTCCCCTTTATTATTCTCTTGATAGATAGTTATGACAATATATAAGCATTGTTTTGATTTGATAATAGTATTCTATCAGTACCAAAATGCATAAATTCTATTGTATTGTTTCTTGATTTAATGCATACATAAATAAAAAATAGACCAAAGCAAAACTAATGTTTCACATGGAAATGAAAAGAAATGAAGAAATACAGGTAATAAACATGTTTTGCTCAACCTGGAGGTATGTTTACATGGAAAACATTTCTATTAGATTTTAAACCTGTGGATTGGTGAGCTATTTTTTCCCTTGGAAATGCACCAGGTATGCACAGACATAATCTAGTTCATTTCTCATGGGCAAAAACACTTAAAATTGAATAAAAACAAACAGTTTTATACTCTCAGGATATTTGGAAAACAGTATGCACAAAAGAAATTACAGTATGGATTTGGCAATAAAATAAAATGACAGAAATGGATTCCCTCTTCTATCTCAATCTTGAGAGAGCTTTAAATTAAGAAGGTGGTAAAGAAGGTAATATGAGGCAACCATAAACATAGCAACCTATTTCAAAAGCATCTCATCCTTAAATGTGCCAGTGATTCATTTGCCTATCTATTCTTCAGCATTTTTCCAAAACTTGGAAATTCTTAAAGTTTACCTTTTAGATAAGTTACTGGCAATGACTTCAGTCTTTTTTAATTTAGTAAAATCAAATCTATTCAAAGTGACGTGTACTTAAAACTTTTCATTTTGAAAAGTAGTAAACCATTATAAAAAGGGAAATCTCACCTCTGTGGTAATGGAGTTAGAAGCCTCCAGTGCAACAGTGCTAATAATAAGGTTTTGAAAGCAATTTTAACCCACAAAGTTAAGCAATGACCTGTAGAATTGATTTTACTTCACTAAGGGTGTATTAATATGTCATTTGTTTGGGTTGTAGTAATATCAGATTTATTTCACTATAAAAATAAAACAGTGAAGTCAACTGTAGTTTTAAATTACTAAATTATTGCATGCCTATCTATTTTATAAAATATTGTTTAGTATTAGATACATGAGCACTACTTTAATGTATCAGGTTAATTTTATGTAGCTCCTAAGGGTATAACATCTATTGGCCAAGTGCATTACTTTAATCTATTATTATACAAGAATGTTCCTTGTGGTAATAGGATACATGTGTAAATTCCACTTTCTAAGTTGACGTTAAAACATTATTTAGCCTTCTTACAATAAAAACAGAAGTTAAATATGTCGCTGTCAAAGCAACATAAGAAATAGTTTCTATATTCATGAATATTAATTGCAAAAGAGAAAATATATAACATACATGAATTTATATCTTTAGATATATTTTACCAATTCTCAAGAAAACACTATTTTCTCATTAAGTGTTGTGAATGTGTTCATTTAAAATGAAATGATTTTAATGTAGACATTCAAAACAATTATTATAATGAAACAAACAAGCTAACAGCCAGATTTAGGGCCTGCTGTGGGCTATATTTTGAGAATACTTATTTTTACCCCTCTCACCTCCATCATTCACTACCTGATTCTCAAACCATCTTGTCTCATAACATTTTCTACAAATTAGCCTTATTCCTATCTTTTCTACTTTTATCATATAAATTTTGAAATTGTATAGTGTAGGACTCATACTTTTCATAGTTGCTGCCATCTAATATATGATGTTCTAATCTGTGATGAACAGCCTTAATTTATTAAATAATTTATTGATATCATGACCTCTTGCCCAGTCAGCATGGCTCAGTGGTTGAAAATCTACTTATGAACCAGGAGGTCACAGTTCAATTCCTGGTCAGGCCACATGCCCAGCTGTAAGCTCCATCCCTAGTGTGGGGCATACAGAAGGCAGTCAATCAATGATTCTCTCTCATCATTGATGTTTGTATCTCTCTCTCCCTCTCCTTTCCTCTCTGAAAAAAAAAATATCATGCCTCTTGTAAAAGTTAATTGATTGCCTATACCAAATAAATTTGGTAAATTAGAAATTATGAGAAAAAAGGGACTGAGGTGAAGTGAATTATTCAATCTACTATATAGGGAGCCTAAAAGTGTTTGTTTTTAAACTGTTAGTAGCTCTAATGACAGTTTTAAGCTTGTTGTCTTAAAATGGTGGAGGAAATATTAAGGATAAATGTCTAATTTATCTCCATATGATAACACATGAGGCTAGGGCCTTATGGTATGACTGGAAGAGTGGGACTAGGTTACACAACAATAATGCCCTTAGTATCATTTTGCACCTACAATTTTATCTACACCGATAAAAGGGAAAGATGCAAATTGATCATACCTCTGTGATACCCATCAGCTAATCAGGAGTATGCAAATTAAATAAATAAAAATGGAGGGTTAATTTGCATACTCATGCCTGCAGGCTCCCAGGACCATCACTGGGCCCTAGGAGGCTGTGGTGGCAGTGCTGACAGCACCAGGCCAAACCTGCAGGTGCGGAAAGAAGAGCAGTAGAGCAGGTGGGGAGTGGGTAGTTTGGAAGGCATGGCTCCCTTGGTCATTCCCAGCTTCCTCAATGCAGCTATGGAAACTGACAGCAGGAAGGGGGGGAAGTCCCACATCCACAGAATCAGCCAGAATCAGCCATTGGTCTGACAACTCTCAGCAGCCTGACAGCCAGGACTCTCATTCACCTGCATCTCAGACCCTCACAGTAGAGAGGTGGGACTATGTCTAAAGAACAACTATTGATACCATGTAGCTCAACAGCCGAAAGATGCTGGTGTTAGCGACAGAAAATGTTTAATGACCAACGGGCCTTTGAAGTTGAAAGAAGGCAGTGGCAATGACAGAGTATGTCTAGAGAACAGTTATCAACAAGTACTACAAGTACTGGTAAGAACTGCCTTCTCAGCAAAAGTGGAGTACATGAGGATGCAATTCTTGAACAGAGTTGTGGTGGAATGACTGTTAGATGTGAATTTTGCCTATCACTAAATTTCTCTGATAAAAAACCATCCAATGGGAAATTTACTCGATGTTGTAGCAAAGTGAAAGTCTGTCCAAATGACATACATTTTCCAGATTACCAGCATATTTAAAAAGATTAATGACAAATGAAGATTCTGAGCCTGAAGCAAGTTACTGTTGTGGTGGGGGATGGAAGGAAAGCAAAGGTGAGAGACATAAGTAAAAATAGAGTGTCTAGAAAAAATTAAAGGTAAGATAACCTAAAACTTCCAGGAAATTTCCACCAATGAAGCAAAGAAAAAAAAACATATTATTCTGTGAGCAACAAACCAAACTGGGTTGGGGTCTCAGACAATTCGCTTATATGACAGAAACTCTCAGATTGGAGAGGGCTCCTCTGAGGGCTCCCAGATTGGAGAAGGTGCAGGTTGGGCTGAGGGACCCACCCTCTGTGCACGAATCTTCGTGAAACAGGCCCCTAGTATTAAATGAAATTCATTTTTTTAAATCAGCTAAATTTATATGCAAATACAAAAAGGCATGTCAGTATATACTGTGCAGTTGTTCCTTGTTAGGCATCAAAAAGTAAAATTCCAGTTGAGCTAGGTTGAAAAAATGATCCTCTTTTTTTTCTATAATAGTAGTCAGTTTCTTTATCACAGCATAAAAGATAATTGATATTCTGAAAAAAAATAGAGGTATATCTTGGATAATGTCATTCAACATAGGTGTCAATACATTAACCACTGGACAGAAGAAAAAAAAAACTACTAAAACCTACATAGCATTTTTATTGTATTGCAGAATTAAAAGGAAGGACCTATGATCTACACTTGATGTATTTCTTCTTTTCTAATGCCAGTGAAGTATAATAGAATAGCTATTGTTGGACTATTTTCTGCCTATAAAATAATCTTTCACTTATAAGCGTGCTAAATCTTGTATTAGCCTTATTTCTCAGTATACACACAGGAATCATTTCAACCAGCACTAAGGGCCACAGCCGGGATAGAATACAGCAGCTGTTTAACATCACACAATGTAACTGTGCATATGAAAGAGCAATGATTTCACTTTATTGATTTAATTTGAGAACATTTGCACATTAAAATAGCAATCATACTAAGACATTTTCATTGTTAAGGGAATGCTACTGGCCCAAGTTTAATGAGATTATATCCTCAATAGAATTAAAGGGTATATAATTAGAAGTTAGATAATTCTCTAGAGAATCTATTCCCCTCCTCTTAAATTTATATATTAAGAAACCGAGGCCTAAAAGACTTTAAATTATTTTACCATGGCTATTAAATAGCTCTGACTAAAGCCCAAGTCTGAGCCCTTGATCTTTTTACATAGAACAATTATTAAAGAGAAAAAACAACAGTATATACTTCAGTTCTTCCTATGTTCCACACAAAATCTAATGTTTAAAATATATTGGGAACCAGTTGTTCTTAGCAATTTTGTGGAATAAAATAGAATGAATGGGAATCCAGGGTATTTGTCTCACTGAAAATTCCTATAGATTGTCTAGGTTTGAATAATTTACCAGATCAAGGAATTTGATGTAGTAAAAGTGGATTCAAGGAGGGACACAGGAAACATTTGTCCTAATTAGGATTTCTTTTAAGTAATTTTCTCAGTTTCCTGGGTTTTTATTTTTCAGGTATTATAATCTCAAATAATCTTAGTTAGGCTCACCCTAAAATATGATGAAGAATAAGAAAGAAATAATTTTTTAAAAGGTAAAAAGTAGTTGAAGAAGATTGTAACAGAATAGAACATTAGCCAAATGCTCCTATTCTTCCAAAGCATTCCATAATGAGTGAATAACTGATAGCAGCTAAGATGAGTCAAAGGGATTGCTTTTATTTTGTCTCAATTGTTTCCGTTACACTATCCATTACCAGGTTTGACATTAACACTAGGAGCACTGAGCACATACCACTTCTAGGTGCTAGAGACTGAAAAATCCTGGTTGCCAAGACACAAACTAGTGGCACTATAAGCATCTGGCAAGTCAAGGGATACCAAAACACAGAGAAAAGGTTAAGTGACAGAATATTAGCAACAAATAATTGATAAATGGCTGATCAAAGGGATTATAAAATCTACTCAGAAGCCAATTAAAAAGTAGTGGTGGTCCCAGAAAGTGAAAGAAGAAAGAATAGCTAGATCAGGGAGAATAGGAGAGGCATCCCCAGTATAACAACATCTTAAATATAAAAAGCACTGTTGCTTGAATATGCCTATATAAAATGTTGGTCATTAAAGAATTGTTTATAACAAATGAAAACTATATGCATATGCATCAATGGATAAGTGACTAAATTGATAACTTCATGTTGATGTTTTGAAATATCACACTTATAGTGAATGTGGTAGATTCCAATGTATTGATTTGAAGGGATGTCTCTGAGAGAGAGTTGAACTGTTTTAAAAGGTGCACAATAATATGTATTTTCATCATAATACTTTCATAAAATCTGTTTTTAATCCCCAACCATATAATGGTATAATTTGTTTTATACATGTATATAAAATTTTAAAAGGTGGAAAGAAAACAAATGAGATTCCAAACAATGGTTATGTTGCAGGAGTAGAATTGAAGTGTGATAGAGAAGGATACCATTGATTTTATGTTAGATCCTCTGATAATATAATGAGCATATATAATTTAATCCGTTATATTACAGGATTTTAAAACCTTAGATTCAAAGTAATATATTTCTAGAAACACACACTATTTGCTTATAAAGGACCTAAATACAATACTTGGCAGCTCCTGTATAGACTACCAGAATGCAAATACTTAAAGATATATACATGAACATGTGGCCAAGGATAAGGAACAATATAGCGGAATTCTTTAGAAGTTAATAATCATAAACTTTGGTTCTCTCTTATAAACCTCAGGACAACAATTGAGCAAAAGGAGTTACACATCTCTTTTGAAAACCAAGATATTTGATAAAACAGTGATGGAACGAAAAAATGGTGTGATATTATTTCATGTAGAGGCCTTAGTAAGTCTATATAACAGGTCAGTATGAACTGGCCTGACTGAGCAATTATTAAGTAAGGAGACTTAAGCAGGCTTTGAAAGATACACCTTCAAACTTCACATAAAGAAAATCCAAGATACTGGATTTTATACTGTCAAATCCAATCGCTATCTTGATAGAATTTGATGCTATTCTATATTTGGCACCAATTATCACATTCTTTGGTTAAACTATCAACTACCTTCAATTTCACAGTATCATTCATTCTCTTTATCTTCTGTTGTTCATTCTGACTCTGACTCTTCCTTTTGGCAGTTTATAATTGACTTCTCTTTTCCTATCTCCTGCCTTATATTTTATAGCCCAGGGTTCTATCCACACCATTGCTCTGTTCATTCTCCATGCTCTTCCTGACTTATTTCATCTACCTCTTTCTTCCTTTTAACTACAGTTTAAATACCAGTGACCTTTAGTTTGAATTTGATTCCAGATATTCAGATTTATCTGTCCAACAATCTGTTGCATACATTCACTTTGATGTTCCATAAAACTGAAATATAGCATGTCATTTTCCTTCTTTCTTTCCTTCCTTATGTCCTTGTTTGTGTGTAGCCTTAAAACCTATGCCTCTTCCTGTATTCCATTTTTTAGTTAATAATACTGCCATTTATAAGGTTAGCCAAGCCTGAAATATGTCCTGCCTAGATATTTTTCTTCTAAAACTTAAAAATATTCAAAATACATCCCCAATTCATCTACTTCTCTATTTCTTCTTTGAAATCACCCTAAGGATCACTGAAGCATTCATGTGTTATGGTTCAATGATTCTAAGATTGGCTCAGAATACTCTTGCAAAAGTAAATATTGGAATTATCAATAGCACTGCTTTTTGACTAGGGATGATTTTCCTCCCCAGGGGACATTTGAAAATGTCTGGTTGTCATGATTAAGGAAAGGGAGTGCTACTGTCATGTAGTGAGTAGAGGTCAGGCATACTTTAAAACATCCTACAATACATAGGACAGACCTCCAAAACAAAAATCCCTCCCACCAAAATATTAGTACTGAGCAACCATAATCTACAGCTTTGCATTCTAATTGGAGAGTTCTTAACAAATATTTACACATTAGAGACCTGGTGCATGAAATTTGTGCACTTAGGAAGGTCCCTCAGCCTAGCCTGTGCCCTCTTGCAGTCCAGGAGCCCTCAGGATATTTCCAACTGATGGCTTAGGCCACTCCCCACAGGCCTAAGCTGATAATATGACATCCTTAGCCCTGCCACAGAGGCAGGAGAGGCTCTGCTGCTGCAATCACCAACCATGAGCCTGGTTTCTGGCTGAGTGGCACTCCCGCTGCGGGAGCACACTGACCACCAGGGAGCAGCTCTTGTATTGAGTGTCTGCCCGCTGATGGTCAGTGTGCATTGTGTCATAGCAACCAGTTGATTTGCATATTAGCCTTTTAATATATAGGATTGGATTATAGAACCAATGTATAGCCATTCTCTAAGAGCATACCCCAATATTAGTTTAATTGACTAATATTAGTCTAATTGATTAATATTGGGGTCACAGAGATAATGTATTTTAGATCAGTATTAGTATTACTGTAATGGACATGCTTTAAGGTAACCTTCAATGATTTATGCTTCTATGTAGATCTCTCCTCTTGAGGTCATCTGGAACCTGGGACTTGCTCCTAGCCAATAGAATATAGTAGAGGTGATGTGATAGTCACTCCCTTAATCATGTTACACTACATAAGACTCTCTCTTAGCACATTGGGGCAAAAGAGAGTCTCCTACTGGCCTCAAAGAAGTAAGCTGTTATGTTTTGAGAGAACCATTTAGCATAGCACTGTGAGGGCCTCTGGGAACTCCAAAGAAAGCCTGCAAGAAAGCAGAAATTTCAGTCCTACAATCTAAAGGAAGCACAAGGAATTGAATTCTGCCAATAACCATGTGCATTTGGAAGAGAATGCTGAGTTCCAGATGAGACCACAGGCCAGCCAGCACCTTGATTATATGAGACTAGGAGCAGAGAACCCAGAAAAGCTGTGCCTGAACACTTCTGACCCATGTATATTGTTTAAAGCTGTATAAAAATATGATAATTTATTATGCAGCAATGGCTAACTAATACAAGTGCCACTCAGGGAAAAAAGAAGGAAAGAAACAGGAAGAGTGAACACATGCCTTGAATTAATACAGTATGACAATTTATTGCACATTTTCTTGCTTTCTCTTCTGGCCACTGATTTCTTTTTAAACTTTTCTATTTTATATTTGGAGAACTAGATTAATATCCATGTTAATCTAATACATATACCGTAAGATTCTCCCAATGTTTGTATTTTAAAACTCTAGCATTGAGATAGTTATGGTGAAGAGAACTTGACTGAAGGTCGGTAATTAAATAGAATACTTTCACAAATGGAAAGTTGCCACAATCATTTGCAGCAAGGTTTCATGATCTGGAGAAGGGACTGATGCACAAATAAAAATACTACAGAAGAAATATGAATTTAAAAATCATGAAGGACCCAAATATAAACTTCCCTCTAGAGAAGATCCCTGAAGCCCTGGACCTTTTATTCAATTTTATATTCACAACTTGCCCTCGGTTAGGCACAGCAATCCGATAGCAGACAGACTATATCAAAGGTCAGTAAATATTAGTAAAGATTTACTTAGAGACTATTAGGTCAGGAAATTGCTTCAAGCCACCTATGTTTCAAAAGAACAGTTGGTGGGTAGCTTTAGCCCTTGCTAAAGCTCAAGGTTCATCTGTCTTCTGAGTTCCTTGTTGCACTTTCATGATAGGGTTTGATAATGGATAGCTTCCCACAGAAAGTCAGGTGTGCTGACATGTATATAATAAGAACATGATATGAATTTCTTTGTTTTTAGCTTTACTTAGTAATCTGGTTTTGATAGTTATTTGTTGTAGTTCTTTTTGATAATAAGTTTCAAATGGAAGTGATATCTCTCTGGTACAAAATAGTTTAAAAAAACAGAATTGCTGGTAATTTGCAGAGGATGAGAAGCATGCTGTATAACAAATTAAAGAAGAAACTTTTAAGATACAGAGCTAACTTGTTATTATTTTAGCATTTTAAAATAGTTGCATCCTTTAAGATAAGTGAATTATACTAAAAATTAGGGCTTCTCAAATCTAAAATATTGTCAAATTTTAGATGTCATAAAATTTCATTGTATCTCACAGAACTAAAGCAGGGATCAGCAAACTATAACCTGTGGGCCAAATCCAACTCCCCACTTATTTTTGTAGTCACCAATCTAAAAATGGCTTTTAAATTTTTAGCAGCTCTGCAGACCCCCTTCCACATCCATGGATCATGCCAGCCCCAACAGCCATGGATTTTTCTATGTGCAGACTTCCCCAGGTCCTCCAGCTCCTATGTGTGCATTTATCTCTCCTGCCAGACCACAGACCTCATCTTATCCCAGGCGAAATCTGACCTTTTTGTGAGGGAGTGTAGAGCTCCGCTGAATCCATGTGCTTGTGGCACTTGGAGACCAGTGTTCTCGGGTTTGTAGTTGTTTGGTGGGTGTCATAGTTGTAGATTTCTTGGGCTTTTCAGGCTTCTGATAACATCCACTTTCCCCTTAAAGATGGTGTGGTTGGCTTTTAAATTTTTAAACAGTTAAACAAAATTAAAAGAAGAATAATATCTAGTGATATGAAAGTTGTGATATTCAAATGTCAGTGTTAATAAATAGTTATTGGAACCCAGCCACATGCATTCATTTACATATTGTTTATGGAGCTTTTCAGCTATACTAACAGAGATAAAGAGTTGAGACAGAAGTTAGATATAGCCTGAAAAACGTAATATATATGCTATCTGTCCCTTTTTTAGAAAAAATTTGCTGACCCTTTCTGTAAAATATACTATATTTTGAAAATAACCCCAAAGGAGAATCTTTTCATCTATATATATAAAAGCCTAAGCTACTGTTATGATGGAATGAATGGAATGACCAGAATGACCAGTTGACCAGTCAAAATGATATGCACTGACCACCAGGGGACAGTTGCTCAAGGCAGGAGTTGTCCCCTGGTGGTCAGTGCACTCCCTCAGGGGGACCACTGTTTATCCAGAAGCTGGGCTCACCACTGGTAAGTGCAGCTGTGACAGCTGGAGCCTCTCTCAACTCCGTGGCAGCACTACCAAGCAGTGGCAGCAGGTGCAGTGGGCCAAGATGAGTGTAAGAGTGAATGGCACAGAACCTGGCCCCAGTTCTGGCTCCTCTCTGGTTGCCTGCCACTTGGAACACAGTTACATTCCTCAGGGGATGTCTGACTGTTGGTTTAGGCCTGATCCCCATAGTCAGACATCCTTCTTGCAATTTGGAACCCCTCAGGGTCCTAAACCGGCAGTCAGGCATCCACTGAGGGGATTCAGATTGCAAGAGGATACAGGCTGGGCTGAGGGATACCCACCTAGTGCACATATTTTGTGCACCAGGCCGCTAGTATATTATATTTAGTATGTAGAATGTATGTGTTGTATATATGACCCTATTTTTCTTTAATATACCTATATGATATGTTATCATTCCATTCTAATTAAACATCACATTTCAAAAATATAGTATATGTTTCTTTTGCACTGCTTTTCTCTTGAGAATTCTAATGTATATGCTTCAAGTTTGGGTTCCATTTTTTTTTCATTTATCCCCATTTTTATGTATGTTTCATGCATTATCCTAAGTGCACAAAGCCTGTAAGATATTCCTGAGATCCATAGTACTGCATCTTGCATTGTACTATTGAAAAGTGTTTCAAACCACCTGGGTGACTCCTTTACAAATGCCCTACAGGAGAGGGGATTTGTAAATCATTGCTTGGCATTTCCAAAAGGTTAACAAAAAATGTATTAAGATTTTGTTAGCATTGCTGGAGAAGGACAAGTCAGCCCCCCATCTTACCTGTGTGGAGATTTTAACAGCATGATGTCTCTATAAAAATGGAAACATGCTAAGAGGAAGATAAAGATACCAATGGTAAAGGTTAGAAAACTCCAATAAAATTACTCTAAGAAACATGCATAACTTCTTTTTACAAGGGAAAAAGGAAGAATGGAAAAAAATCACAGGAATGAAACAAATTAATGTAATGTTTACTGCTGTGAATACTAGGTTGTTACTCTTTTGGCAAAATGATGTTGAAACATACTTTAAATTTTTCTGATAATTATCTTCTCTGGTTTCCTTGACACATAGGATTCACTGGTAATTTGGTTTGTAAAATATGCAGACAACAAAATAGATCTTAAAATACATGTTTTTGACTTTCATTGAAAGTCTCCTTAGAAGAAGATGGTGGCTGGCAGGAAGGAGGTGAGGGAAAGGATGTGAGTGAGTTAGGGGGTGAAAGAAGAGTGTGTGGATGTGTGTGGAGTATGGGTGAGTGAGGGAGGAACAGTTAAATCCAGCAGGAGCAGCAGGGGCTGGTAGACCAGGTTCTCTTGGACAGGGAGAGACCACTGCTGAAGGTACTCCCTAGACCAGGTTCTCTTGGACAGGGAGAGACCACTGCTGAAGGTACTCCTATGGACTTGAGCATAGAGCCCACACCATCTTGAAGGAGAGAGCAGCCTCTTCTAGGAACTCATCAGAACCACCACCCAGATAGGCCTTGCTACCTGCCTGTGACCTGACAGCCACTCCAGCCAAGATCCTGTTACCCCACCCACAGACCTGAAGGCCATTGGACCTCCACTTCCAAAGGTGCATCGCTTCCACAGCAGTAATTGCAACTCCCTCCCTCCCCAGTGGTAGACCACCAGACATCACAACTGTGTGTTTCCAGCACACCAGCCTCCTGAGAACACCACTCCACCAGCAACTCCTGGGTGCCACTGTGAGCCCCTGTTGGGTGTGATTTTGTAGAGACAAGGGCCTGCTGCCCCACAGTAGAAATTCTGAATCCCCCCCCCCAACTGAATAACTGGCACAGACACCCCAGCTGCACAACTTCAGTGCCAGGATCCTGAGAGTGCATCAGAGCTCTGCACCAACAAAGGCACTGCCACAGACATGCATTTCCAACTCACAGGCCCCTCCCCCAGAGCCCATCAATCACAGGGCTTCTTGTGAGCCCCCACTGGGTGCAATCTTGGACAAACAGGAATGCATTCCCGCAGCAGTAAAAATTCTGAATTCACTAATCCTGGATACCTGCCTATGGACACTTAGATTGAGCAGCTTCCAAGCCAGGGCCATTCACAGTGAGTCAGTACACCCTGTGGGCAAAGGCACCACAGGTGCCCCTGTGATACACCACTATGGGCACATGTATCCATGGAAGCAACAGCAATTGCTGAGTCTGCGCACCCCACAGTTGCAGAACTCTGGACACCATAGTCACGCCTTTCCAAAGTGCAGGCCTCCTGAGACCCACCAATCCAAAAGATGGCTCCTGGGTGCCACTGTGAATCCCTGCTGGGCATGTGCAATTCCAACTAAGGGTACAAGACTGCAAGAATTGGGACAGCCCCCTCCACAGCTGTTGACTTCTAGATGCCACAGTTGCACCTTTCCAGCTCACAAGCCTACATCAAGAGAAACCAAATATCTAAAGTAGGAAGCTATGCTAGATTACTAAACTCAAAAGACCTGAGAGACCACATCAGTAGCACCATCCCCAAGAGAACATGGGTAAAAAAGTAATTTGATCTATAATTAAAACGTTACAGTAAAACATGGGAAGACAAAAAAGCAATCCCCAAAGGAAAAAAAGAGGAATCACCAGAAAGAGAGTTAAATGAAATTGAAGCAAGTAACATATCAGTGAAAGAATTTAGAGTAATGGCTATAAGGTTACAGAAACAGCTAGACGACAAATACACACAACTCAGTGAGAATTATAAGAAGCTGAATGAGAATGTCACCAACATGAAAAGGACCCAAGAGAAAAGGAAGAATGAGATAGCTGCAATAAAGAACTTAATGTAAAGCTTAAACAGTAGACTAGAAGAAGCTGAGGACTGCATTAGCGAATTAGAAGACAAGGTAGGAAAAAAAAAACACACATAAACATAGCAGCAACTGGAAAGAAAATTTAAAAAGCCAGAGGAGAGCCTAAGGGATCTTTGGTACAACACAAAATGAAACAATATCTGCATAATAGAGGTACCAGAATGAGAGGAAGAGAAGCAAGGAATGGAAAACATGTTTGAAGAAATAATGACAGAAAACTTCCCAGATATTGGCAAGAAAAAAAATACACAAGTCCAAGAAGCACATAGAGGCCCAAAAAAGATGAATTCCAAAAGGCCAACACCATGAAACATCATAATTCAATTAGCAAATACCAATGGCAAAGTAAGAATTTTAAAGGGTGCCAGAGAGAGACAGAAAGTTACCTACACGGGATCTCCTATTAGAATATCAACTGATTTCTCAACAGAAACACACCAGGGTAGAAAGTAATGAAATTAAATGTACAAAGTGATGCAAAGCAAGGAACTGAATCCAAAATACTATACCCAGCAAGACTATCATTCAAAATTAAAGGTGGACCTTAAATTAAAATTAGGACCTTCACAGATAAAACAAAGGGCTAAGAGAGTTTATTACAACTAATTCATCAATGTAAGAAATGCTAAAGGGATTGCTGTAAAAAGAAGAAACTGAAAGGCAAGAAGGAACACTAACATTAAGAATAAAATGACAATAGACAAGTACTTATCAATAATAACATTAAATGTAAATGTGTTAAATGCCCCAATCAAAAGACATAGAGTAGCTGAATGGATAAAATAACATGACCCATATATTTGCTGTCTGCATAATATCCACTTCAGAACAAAGGATTCACACAGTCTGAGAGTGAAGAGATGAAAAAACATTTTTCCAGGCAAATGCTAATCAGAAAAAAGCTGGTATTGTGATACTCATATCTGACAAAATGGACCTGGAAGTAAAGGCCATAACAAGAGATAAGGAAAGTCACTACATAATGCTAAAGGGAGCAATTCAACAAGAAGATATAACTCTGTTAAACATATATGCTCCCAATATAGGAGCATCCAAATACAAAAACAACTCTGGAAGATATCAAGGGAGAGATCAATAGCAATACAGTCATAGAAGGGGACTTTAATACCCCACTATCACCACTGAACAAATCCTCTAAACAAAAAATCAGCAAAGAAAAAGCAATCCTAAATGACTCACTAGATCAGATGGGCTTAATTGACATCTTCAGAACATTTCACCCCAAAGCTACAGAATATACATTCTTCTCCCATGCACAAGGGACATTTTCAAAGATAGACCACATATTAGGACACAGACAAAGTCTCTTTAAATTCAAAAGGATAGAAATCATAACAAGCATCTACTCAGATCACAATGGCATAAAACTAAAAATCAATTACAATACAAACAATCACAAAATTCCAAACACTTGGAAGCTAAATAGCATGCTATTAAACAATGATTGGGTTACCAAAGAAATCAAAGAAGAAATAAAAAGCATCCTGGAAACAAATGACAATGAAAACACAACAATTCAAAATCTATGGTATAAAATGAAAGCAGTCCTGAGAGGGAACTTCATAGCTCTACAGGCCTACCTCAGAAAACAAGAAAAACTAGTAATAGATTATCTAATCTTGCAATTTAAATAATTAGAAAGAAAGAGAGCAACAAGAAAAGCCCAGAGTGAGCAGAAGGAAAGAAATAGTAAAGATTGGAGCAGGAATGAATGACATAGAGACAAAAAAAAAAATCAATGAAACCAACAGCTGGTTCTTTGAAAGGATAAACAAGATTGATGAAATTCTAGCCATACTCACCAAGAAGCAAAGAGAGAGGACCCAAATAAACAAAATCAGAAAGGAAAGAGGTGAAATATAGGCTGATCCCACTGATATACAAAGGATTCTAAAAAAAAAAAAATACTATAAACAACTCTACTCCAAAAAAAACTGTACAACCTCAATGAAATGGACAAATTTTGCATGCTCCAGTATTAGATGAACAAAGTGAGGCATTTTATATAATCAGAATTTCTGATGCTAATCTATAATAATAAAAACATAATATGCTAGTTAGACTGGATGTGTTTCTGCTGATCTTCTGGACGAAGCCAGGGCAGCTAGAGAAACCTAGATCCTGGGTACCAGATGGAAGCCAGTGCCAACAGCAGGGGGCAGGAAGGTCTACTCTTACATGAATTCTGTGCATTGGGCCTCTAGTTTCTTATATTTTTTTATCCAGTCCTGCTGGTTTCCCCTGACACAAATAAAGTATGTGCAATCCAAGAGGTCATACATTAAAAAAATGCATGGCCCTAACTGGGTTGGCTCAGTGGATAGAGCATCGGCCTGTGGACTGAAGGGTTCCGGGTTCGATTCCAGTCAAGGGCAAGTATCTTGGTTGTGGACACATCCCCAGTAGGAGGTGTGCAGGAGGCAGCTGATTGGTGTTTCTCTCACATCAATGTTTCTAACTCTCTACCCATCTCTCTTCCTCTCTGTAAAAATTCAATAAAATGTATTTTAAAAAATGCATGAACTTCCTATTGGATCATTATAGATTGTATTTCATTCCCCAAAGATACCTTTTGTATTAGCTTCATCACAACTCCCAAATTTGAATTTCATGGCAGTGGACTTGCAACTAGGGACTCATATTGAACTTGAAGTCAACTAAAACTTCATGTTCCTTTTGTGCTACAGTTGTTATTGTTGTGGTTGCTTTAACATAATCTACAAATTATCAAGGTTTCTCAGCTTAATTATATAGGCAATTGATTGTTTTTATCCTAAGTGAAGAACTTTATATGTATCCCTACAATATTTAAATACATCATCTTAAATTTAAATTGTCAAGATCTTTTGGATACATAATCCTATCATATTATATTAGCTGACTCTTCCATTTCTGCATCATCCATACAATTAACAGATCTACATTCTTTCTATGAATTCACTGAACTCATTTGTTAAATTTTGAACAAGACATATCCAAACCTAAGAACATGTCTCTGCCACAAACGTCTTATCAGAAGGTGGGCATCATTTTGTTTATATCTCAGTCCTGCATTTCATCAGGATAACCATGGTCTTGAATTAAAATGAGGCTGATGTCACTAGCCGAGGCATGGGGTATATGAGATGGTTGTGGCAGGAAGAAATGCTAATGGAAGGGAGAAGGATGCTATTTTTCACACAGATCTATAGTTAAACAGGCCTCATAGGAAAGGTAGTAGAGAAGGACAACATATAAAGTGAATTAAATCCTCATAAAATGAGATGATTTTAATCTGTTTTTCCTTAACATCAATATACTAAATAATTAAAAATGCCCCTTCTTAGATTTGCAGAAAGCAGTGAATTTCTCATATCCAACTGGTAGCATTATTAGATGCTATTGTTCCTTTTTATCGAAGAGATCTTCCACCTGCTGAATTGTTTTTTATATCATTTTAGTAATTATGTTTTCATGTTTATATTTGCATGATTATATTCAAAGCTCTCATATCTAATAAATGTATTGAATGCAGAAGAAAAAGCAGAATGATAATAATGGGGTATGAGTAAAATGAGTACTTTAATGCCCACATGTAATTGTGGTCTTAATTAAAGACCAGTCCAGAAGAACTTTAGGTATAAAATCATTTTCTTTCATTTTTAATTTGAAGTTTCCTATTTTCAAGGTAAAGAAGGGACTTATTTATTTTACTCAATTAAGCTACCACTGGGAAATTTTCTCTGGTGTCAGAGAGAGGAACCAAGATATTTTTTTAAAATATTATAATTATGTTAATCCCCTGATGATCATAGCAAAGCAGTGATGGAATTTGGAACACACCCAGTCTTGAGGGTATAAATCCATGCCAATTGCATCTTCAGGGCACTGAAGAAAATTGTGCTAAGCAATCAAGAAAATAAGGCAAGAGTGGCGAGGGCGGGGTCTGCTCTGAAGGGAAGGTGGTGGCCCAGGGAAGATGCTGCTGGACCTGTCCAAGGAGCACAAGGAGCACCTAGTCTTTCTGCAGCGAGTGAACAGCTCAGTGGTGGCCGAGTTTGGGCTGATTGCAATGGAGTTGCTGATGCGAGGCGCTAACACCAATATCTATGAGGGCGCCCCCAGAAAACTCAATGCTATTAGTGACACTGTCCAGCATGGTGTGGAGGGATTACTGTACCTGCTCACTGAAAGCTCAAAGCTCATGATTTCTGAAGTGGATTTTCAAGACTCTTTTTGTTCTGGGATTTTTTAGAAGAATTGAACAAATTGGTGCTTCAACTTTATCTGGACAACAGAAAGGAGATCAAAACTATTCCGAGTGAACTGGCATCAGACCTCGCCAATTACCACAGCCCTGAATGGCGACTAGATGTACAGTTTTCAAGCAGAAACCTCAGGCAACAGATAAAACCATTGGTGACTATAAAGCTACACCTTAATCAGAATGGAGATCTCAACACCAAAGTTCTGCAGACAGATCCAGCTACCCTGTTGCACTTGAAACAAGCATTGGAGGAGATGGAAACAGTAGTCCCGGTTTTAAGGTTTATTTCCTTTTAATTGCTTGTGAATTAATGATGTGCAGCAGTTACTTTTTAAAACTATTTTTTAGTTAATTGATAGTGATAACTACATATAGATTCTTTGAAAGTTTTTTTTTCCTATGACAAGATATGACACCATGTTCAAAAACTAACATAAAGTTTCTTTCCTGGTGCTAAATGTGGTCAGTTTCTTGACAAATTAGGATGTATTTTATATTTTAAATGAGTAAATAGGATCGAATCAACTGGAAGTGAATCTATACTGTTCATATTATCTGTGTATATGAATGATTATACTTTTCTTAGTACTTCTTTTGACTACTTAACATTATTATTTTCCTCCTTATTGACCAAAATTTGAAAATAAAATTTGCAGTATTACTATTAAAAAAAAGAAGAAGAAAATAAGGCAATCCTAAACCTTTCAGTGAAAGAGGAGGAAGCACCACAAGAGAGGTCTGTAAAGTTCAAATACAGAGTTGGCAAAAGTAGGTTTACAGTTGTAACACAAATAAATAAGATAATTGATAAATAATAATACAAGAATGAACTGTTTTGCATACACACAACTGTAAACCTACTTCTGCCCACCCCTGTATATTACTCACATGGCTATCTTCAATGCCAGGAACTGCTCAAGAGGACACTTGGGTCAGTTGCTGCTCTTTGGGGACATCACTGCATGTTCCTATTGTTCCCTAAAAATCTAGTTCAAGAGAGGAAACCCAGTTCCTGGTTATTCTACCAAATTCATTCATATTTCAAAGTGTAACAACCAGGTTGTAATCTAACCTAATAGATAGGCTAGCATAGACTAACTTTTATGTACAGTTCATAATTTTATTAAATTAAACCCACTTAGACCACCCTAGATTTTATAAGGTTGGTGTAACCATATCCGAATAATTTGCTAAATGTTTAAAAGAAAGGCAGAGATTTAATTAAACTTTCTTTTAAACATGTACCATCCCTAACATTGATAGTTGCCAGAGCTGTTTTTCAGGAACAAGTCCAGGATGTTTTGCAGAACCAGAGGTTTGATAAGGCTGAAACCAGCTAAGTCCATCCAAAGCTTAGAAGACCCTCTAGTGACATCCTCATGAACTTTTCTCATTATACCTTCACTATAATATTAAAATCTCCCCTTAGGTGGAGGAGATTTTCCATCATTTTTGAACATATCAGTGAGGAAATCTGTCCCTTGGGAGCTCTCCATGCCTCATTGAATAGAAGAAGCGATCTGCATGATAAAAAATCCTGCTATTCCTTTCCCCCAATAAGGTCCCTGCTCTAAAAATAATTATTTCTTTCTTAATAGCTTTCTTGACCCACCCTTATTCATATAAAAAGTGTTCCATTTTGGAAAGAGGTGAAGTAACAACCAACTCCATAAACATACAAAGGATTGTAAAAAAAATACTATAAGCAAATCTACTCCAACAAACTTGACAACCTAGGTGAAATGGGCATATACCTAGAAAAATACTACCTTCCAGAACTCAATCAGAAAGAATAAAAAACCTAATTAGGCTAATAACTACTGATGAAATTGAAACTAATAAAAAATATCTCCCAGCAACTAAAAGCCCTGGTCTGGGTGGCTTTACAGGGGAGTTTTACAAAGTATTAAAGAAGAACTAAAATCTATCCTCCTCAGACTATTCGAAAAAATTCAAGAGGAAGATAAACTTCCAAGCTCTTTCTATGAAGCCAGCATAACCTTAATTCCAAAACCAGATAAATACACTAAAAAGAAAGAGAATCAATATCCCTGATGAACATAAATGCTAAAATCCTCAACTAAATTCTGGCAAATTGGATCCAGCATTGCATTAGAGAGATCATACATTATGACTAACTGGGATTTATTCCATGGATGCAAGGCTATTACAATATCTGCAAATCAATAAACATGATACTTCACATAAACAAATTGAAAGACAAAAATCACATAATTATATCAATTGATGTAGAAAAGGCATTTTACAAAATCTAACACCCTTTTCTGATAAAAACTCTCAGCAAAGTGAGAATAGAGGGATCATACCTCAATGTAATAAAAGCCTTATATGACACACCTACAGCCAACATCATACTCAAAAGGCAAAAACTAAAACCATTTCTCCTAAGAACAGGAACAAGACAGGGATGCCCACTTTCACCACTTCTGTTCACTATAGGGCTGGAAGTGCTAGCCATAGCAATCAGACAAGAAGAATAGCCCTGACTGTTTTGGCTCAGTGGCTAGAGCGATGCCCTGCGGACTCAAGGGTTCCAGGTTTGGTATCAGTCAGGGGCATGTATCTTGGTTACAGGTACATACCCAGTGCGGCATGTGCAGGAGGCAGCTGATCAATGTTTCTCTCTAATTGATGTTTCTGATTCTCTATCCCTCTCCCTTCCTTTCTGTAAAAATATCAATAAAATATATTTTAAAAAAGAAAAAATAAAAGGCATCCAAATTGGGAAAGAAGAAGTAAAATTGCTATTATTCACAGATGGCATGATATTGTACATTGAAAACCCTAAAGCCACCATAAAAAAGCTGCTAGACTTAATAAATGAATTGCAATGTAGCAGGATACAAAATTAACACCCAGAAATCTATGGCTTTTTTATACACCAATAATGAACTCACAGAAAGAGAAACTAAAACAAACAAATAAACAAACAAACAATCCTACTTACCATTACAACAAAAAAATTAATATACCTAGAAATAAATTTAACCAAGGAAGGACCTATACTCAGAAAAGTACAGGATCTGATAAAAGATAAAGACATAAACAAATGGAATAATATAATGTGTTCATGGATTGGTAGAATCAACATCATTAAATTGTCCATACTACCCAAAACAATTTATAGATTTAGTGCAACCCCCATTAAAATACTAATACCAATGGCATATTTCAAAGACTTAGAATAAACTCTCCAAAAATTCATCTGAATTAAAATGACCCCGAATAGTAGCAGCAATCTAGTGAAAGATGAGCAATGTTGGAGAAATCACAATGCCAGATATCAAGCTGTATTACAAAGCCCCTGTTCTCAAAACTGCCTGGTACTGGCACAAGAACAGAAATACAGACCAATGGAACAAAACAGAGAACACTAAATTCGACCCAAGCCATTTTGCTCAATTAATATTTGACAAAGGAGGCAAAAGCATACAATGAAGTCACGACAGTTTCTTCAGTAAATGGTATTGGGAAAATTGGACAGATACTTGCAAAAAATGAAACTAGACCACCAACTTACATCTTACATAAAAATAAACTCAAAATAGAAAAAAGACTTAAACATAAGATGGGAAACCATAAAAAGTTTAGAAGAAACTATAGGCAGCAAAATAGCAAACATATGTTTTAGCAATATCTTTACAGATACAGTTCCTAGGGCAATGGAAACTAAAGAGAAAATAAACAAATGGATTACATCAAAATAAAAAGCTTCTGTGCAGCAAAAGAAACCATCAATAAAACAACAAGAAAGTCCACTACATGGGAGAATATTTTTGCCAATGTTATATCTAATAAGGGCCTAATTTCTAAAATTTATAGGAAACTCCTACAACTTAACAAAAGGAAGGTAAACAATCCAATAAAAAACCGCCAAAGGACCTAAATACACTGAGTGGCCAAGTTATTATGATCTCTGAACACATAATAATCTGGCCACTTAGTGTATATCCTATACAATAAAAGGCTAATATGCAAATATATATTATATAACATATAATATATATATATATATATATATATATATATATATATATATACACACACACATACATGCATACATACATGCATACACACACACACACACACATACACACACTGAATGGCCAGATTTTTATGAGTTCAGAGATCATAATAATCTGGCCACTCAGTATATAATATATACCTTTCGAAAGAGAAAATGCACAATAAGAGATATATGAAAACATGCCCAAAGTCACTAATCATCTGAGATATGCAAATCAAAACAAGGAGCCGAAACCAGTTTGGCTCAGTGGATGGAGCGCCAGTCTGTGGACTGAGGGGTCCCGAGTTCGATTCCGATCAAGGGCATGTACCTTGGTTGCGGACACATCCCCAGTGAGGGGCATGCAGGAGGCGGCTGATCGATGTCTCTCTCTCATCAATGTTTCTGACTCTCTGTCCCTCTCCCTTCCAATCTGGAAAAAATCAATAAAAAATATTAAGAAAAAAAACCAATGAGGTAACATCTCACACCTGTCAGATGGCTGTCATCAACAAATCAATAAATAACAAAAGAACAAGTACAGACAAGGATGTGGAGAAAAAGGAACCCTCTTGTACTACTGGTGGGAATGCAGACTGGTGCATCCACTGTGGAGAACACTATGGTATTTCCTCAAAAAATTACAAATGGAACTTCCATTTGACCCAGTAACCCCACTTCTTGGAATATATCCCAAGAAAACAGAAACACCAATCAGAAAGGATATATGCACCCCTATGTTCATAGCAGCACAATCCACCATAGCTAAGATTTGGAAATAGCCTAAGTGCCCATCAGCAGACAAGTGGATTAGAAAACTGTGGTACATCTACACAACGGCTTCTACACTGCTGTAAAGAAGGAATTCTTACCATTTGCAACAGCATGGTGGAACTGGAAGGTATTATGCTAAGCGAAATAAGCCAATTAGAGAAAGATAAATATCACATGATCTCACTCATTTGTGGAATATGATGAACAACATAAACTGATGAACAAAAATAGACCCAGAGACATAGAAGCATCGAACAGACTGTACAAGGAAAAGAGGGGTGATGGGGGCTAAGAGATCAACCAAAAGACTTGTATGCATGCATATGAGCATAACCAATGAACAGACAGTAGAGGGGTGAGAGCATGTGCTGGGGGGCTGGAGGTGACTGGGTAGAGGTTAATGTGGGGGAAAGGAGACGTATGTAATACTTTAAGCAATAAACAATTTAAATTAATTTAAAAAGTCTTTCATTTTGTGTAACCCCTAGGAGTGCCCTTCTATTTGCTAGATAGGATGCTGCTTGATTCATGAATCATTTAATAAAGCCAATTAGATCTTAAAATTTACTCAGTTAAATTTTTTGACATTAGTTATAGAAACTCCTGCCTTCTCTTCTAGATTTTAATTCTATTAAGTTTATTTTTGTTTAATTGATTATTCATTCTCCATTAGTTTTGACAGTGCCTGGCTAATAAAGGTGCTCATTGAATATTTGTTAGCTCTTCTCTATGTGCAGTAGAGGAAATAAGACACTGAAAAGCTGATGTGATTTGTAGTGGCTCACACAACTACTGAGTAGGGAAATCTAGGCAAGCCCTGGATCTCCCAGTAAAAATCTTATGTCATTTATTAACTACTTTGAATTTGAATCTAGCCTTGCTTCCTTGACTTGCTCTTGAAGACACAAGCCATATATTGGACATCTAGAACATTGTCTTTGTTTCTCCATGTGCCCATTCCAGTCCAAATGACTAGCTTAGAGATCTCTCCAAAGGAGGTCTTTGATAAAAAATATATTTACTACTTTATTATAAAAATAGTGTTGTTAAAAAAAAACTTTATTGAAAAAAAATGCTTTGGGTCAAAATTAACTTCTATATTGTGAATTTTCCATCCATGATTTTTTTTCTTGCAAAAAATATTCCCAGATCCCTATAAATATCAGGGTAACATAAAAACTACAATTTCTGTCTACTGTTTGATAGTTGATCCAAAATGCTGTCAATTTCCCACTTTAGATGGTTTTCAGCTCTTGAAAATTTAAGATAAAAAACCTTTGTAGTAAACTCACCCCCTTCAGAAAAGTATAAAAGTAAACCACATGAACCCAAGGAACAAAGTAAACCACACTGATGTGCTGGCTTTGATGTAAACAGGAGGAAAATCATCCATTTTCTTTATTGGGCATAACATTTCTGAAATATTATCATTTTAAAATGCTAATCCTTATGAAGTGCCCTCAGGCCTTGGCCTGATCCCCTTTGGGAGCAATTCTCTCTCATTGTGGGCAGTAGTCCAGTCCCCCGTAGACAAGGGCATAAAACTGATAAACATCAGTCCCTCAGCCCTTAGCCAGGGAAACAATAAATAACTTCAACAGACATGTAATTAACAGTCTGCTCAGCAAGTATTTGAGCTCCCCAAGCAGGGATTTAAGACCAAAGGTGCACCAGGGTGTCCCCAGCAGATGAAAAGCCCAGACATAAGAGACAACCAAGATAACACCTACAGACCCTCCCCCATTCAACAAGAGGCTTAGTACACTGCAATCAACTGTTCAGCTCAGGCTCTCATATTTCTGCTTAGGTCCAGCCAACAACTGTACACACTTGGTTAAAAAGGGAAGTCTTAATGCAGGAGGTGGAGAGACAGTACATAGAGAAAAGACAAACACTTCATTACCAACACTCCATGTTTTGTTTTGTAGGATGTAAAATTTACTTCTTGCTTCTGAGAATTGTTTTTCAGCCATAAAGCTTTCCAAAAATATAGTGTACCTAACTCAAAGCTTTTAAAATTTATGTTATAAAATTTATTACAGTGACTTATAAATCAGCACTGGTGGTAACAAATTATCAGAATGTGCCATCTATTAAAAAGATAAATCAGGATTAAATAGTAAAGAGAGAAGGTGTTTTCAAATCAGACAGCCAAAGCACTAACTAATGGGACCATTTGCAAACATGACAGTGATTTATACCAAGGCTCTTGGTTAGATGCATAAATCCAGCAGAAGATTTTGCATTTATCAACTGGGACTTTTGGTCGATTGTTTATAAATCAAGAAGTTAATGAAGTCAGAGATCTGTAAATCCAGACACTACATTAAAAATTTGTAGCTTTTGGTTTATAAATGTTACCTCAAGAATTACATATATAAATAAGCATAAAAATAAACTGCATTAAAACTCGGGTAAAGGTTAGCATTTATAAATCATAGTTGTAAATAAAAAGTTTAGCATTACCAAATCAAGCAATTCTAGAATTCTGTATTTCATAAGATCACAACAGGGAGGTATAGAGCAGAATGCTAACACTTAGCAACTTCAGTGTAATTAGCTCATTACTATTCTATTAATTTTAATAGGCTACAATTTTTTTTGAATATGATACTGAGCCCTGGCCTATGTGATTCGGTTGGTTGGTCATTATCTCATGCACCAAGGGATTGCTGGTTCAATTCCTGGACAGGGCACATGCCTGGGTGTGGACTCAATCCCTGTGTGGGTGCAGGAAGCAGCCAATAAATGTTCCACACTCATTTCTCTCTCTCTCTCTCTCTCTCTCTCTCTCTCTCTCTCTCTCTCTCTCTCTCTCTCCCCCTCTCTCTCTTCTCTTCCTTCCTCCCTCCCTCTCTATCTCCATCTCTTCCTCTTCCAAAAAACAAATTTTGAAAAATCTTTTACAAAATATGGTATTGACATTATAATACTTTTTTTGCTTTAACAGAAAAGAATTTTTAAAAAATGGTTATATGTCAAATTGTAATCTGAAAAGACACTAGTTATATATGTGAAGTCCAAGATCTTTGTTTTTCCTTCAGATACGGATGCACACAAGCATGCACAGCCAATCCCAGGTAAACGCAAGGTTCTTGTGTGTTGCTTCCTAATTTCACCTCACGGTGGAACCCTGAGATGAGCACATGCCGTTTGAAGGTCAAGTTGCCCAAGCCCCATGTTCTTGCCCCATGTGATGCTGAAGCACATGAGTCTGAGGGGCGCTCACAGACCTCCTGTTTGTTTATCCTCAAATGTGTCCTGAAAGGAGAGAAAAGATAATCATCAAAAAATAACATGAGTGAGGCAGATTCAAGGGACACTGGAGAGCATGGGTTTAAGAAACCCGACAGGTGACTGACTCAGAGATGAGGGTGAACAGACATGTGTTTGCTCCTTTGGGCTCAGTTTCAGACACCCCAGTGATAGACTGTGTCCCTGTGAGTTACATGGCCATGGAAGAGCTGGGCCCAATGGAGTTTCAGGAGACTCATCCTGTCAAAGCTCCTCTCTGTCCCTGATCTCTTCGTCTCACTGTCCCTTGAGACTCAAGTGCCTTATTGTCCCGGCTCCCTTGAGATGGAGGTATAATATCTGCCTTTTCTTCCCAATTGTGGTGTCCCTGCCTGTGTCCTTTTCTCTCCACAGCACATCAGGTAAGTGTCTCACTAATCAATACATTTCCTGCTCCAGATTTGAACATTTGCTAATCTGTGACCTCATGTGACCTAGCATCCATGCATGTTAATAGGAACCTTCAGGTGCTCTTCCTTAAGGGAGATAATAATATGGGACTTTATAGGGGTGGAAGGGAGGGAAAATAAGAGGTAGGAGTAGATGGGGAGAGTTGTATGTAGAAGGTGTTTGGGAAGAGGGACATCTATCCTAGAATCACCCAGATAATACCTCATAGACCACCACTTCCTACCATAATTAGAGTGGGATTATGTCAGATCTCAGCAGCCACTGCATCATGAGCACTAAAGACTTGAATAGAAAGTATCTGCCTTTTCCTTTTTCTGTTTTCACTGACTAGTGATTCATAGATGTGCACACCATGGACTTTCCCACATACCTCTTGCTTAAATTCAGAAATTGTAGCTTTGCAAGGCAGACACAATCTCTTTTGAGGAGTGAGGGACAGAACAAGGGACCTGAGGCTTATCTATCCAACCCCATTCTCCACTGTGACTTCATGACAAGTCCGTTGCTACTACACATCTTCTTCAAATTCACGTTTATGAACTGCATGTTTATGGAGGGATAAAAGGGGTGGGGCGAGTAAATAAGCCTGGGGGATCTACCCCTTTGACCCACTGAAAGTCATTCTGCTCTGTGTCCCGGAAGGCTGAGCCCTGCCATGTGCATCACCCGGGCTCCTCTGTACTCTGACTTCTGTTGGGTTTGGCCAGTGGAAGCTTGGAGGACAGGAAGGGAGCAAGGTCATGGAATTCATTCCTCTCACCTCTTCCTGACTAGGACAGTTATGGCAGTGGCTGTCTCCCTCCACAGGTACAACTCCTGCCCGTGACGCTTCCTACAAGACTCCCTCTCATCCAGCTGTCAGAACTCCTTTCCCTTTCAGGTGTGGTACAGGCCTCTGTTATTGCAGGTCCCTGGGTACCTCAACATCCTCCCCTAGTCCTGTCCTCATCTCTATAAACAGTCCTACACTAAAAGAAGTGCCCTAAGAGATCATCTTGTCAACCACTCTCCTTTTAATGGATATAAGAGTCAAATTTCATACAGCTATGGCAAATTAGGGTTAGATTTTTAAGTCTTTGGCCTCCCAATGTAGGCAGTGCCCCACAAAACCCGCTGCCTTGTTCCGTGCAGAAAGAGGCCTGGGGACAGGGCTGTTATAGTCAGAGGAAAGGCCATGGCACATCCATAGAGAAAAAGCGCAGGAAGAAAAAGGCATGGTCCATGCACTTGCATTGGCATCGACAGCACTGTGTTTGGGGCCACACCCCTTAGATGTAGAGGGAGGCAATCCTCTCACTGCAAAGCACATTTCATGCCTTCTCCCTCAAGGGTCAACTCAGATTCCACCTTCTCTTTGAAGCCTTCCTGGAACTGAAACCACCAAGCAAAATTAAATCCCCACAGGATTTATTGCTGGTAATGTTGCTCTGAAGATAAAGTGAGATAATGCATATTGAAACACTGTAGGAAGGGGTATATTTACATACAGTGTCTGTTTTGACATGAAAGGAAACATGAAGAAGATGCTACTATTTTAACCTGTAATTAATATTCTCAGCTTTTTTTCATAAGGCTCAAATGAAAGGGCTCAGTGAAGAATGAGTAAATAAACTTAAATTGGCTTAGCTTGTTATCAGAATTTTGGATGCAATGCTTGTTTTTGCCTGGGCTTATACATCTGGACCACTGTCTGCAATAGCCAGTTATTTTTTTTTT
>PVJN01005682.1:0-80469 GCA_004026805.1 Lasiurus borealis | reverse complement strand
TTTTTTTTTTTTTAAACCATTAAAGTAAAATCCATAATTTTTCTACATAGTACAACACAAGTTCACACAAAAAAGACATTTTCTTTTGCAAATCAAAACAGGGAAGAAAGGAAAAGCTCAAACAAGGTAAAGGAAAAGCATTTCTACGGCTGAATCACGACTTTGAGTTGATTGAATCCCGTTGTTGCTGCAGAACAGACTGTGCGTTTGGTCATAGTGGCAATTTTTTCTCTTCACATTGTGAAATCACTTTACATTGTTTTCTAGTAGAAAAGGCAAAAAACTGTACAAAACCCCTAGTGTTAAATACAACGTTTGTACCAATAAAAAACTCACACAGGTTTGTCTCCAAAATGTAAAGATTCTTTTTTTTTTCTTTTTAAATTATTCACAAAAAGCAGCTGGAAATCAGAAAGGCAGCTGCCGCTCCAGGGTCTCAAATCCATTAAAACCACCACAGAACAATTAAAACAATCAGAGAGAAAAAGAAAAGGAAACGTCCAACGTTTGGCATTTGGTTTTATCCACAGGTTTTCCCAGAGCTCCTCTTGGAATTAAAAGCAAAATATATTGGCAAACACGGATTCTGAATACACAGGAAGGGGAGCCTCGGTGCCTTCTGCCAACAGAGGCGGCTCTGTGCAGTCAGACTGTAGGGTGCACGGCAGTTTGCTCAGGCTGGGGTTCCTGGCCTCCTTCCATCCACTCGCCCCTTCCAGGAATTAAGCAGTCTACCATGCCCTGGGCCTCCACGCGGCCGCCCTCTCCTTCTAGTAAGAATGGCCTCAAGCATAATACTAGGCAACCCGCTGGGTCCCAGACCAGAAATTCTGCCGGGATCCCTTCCTTCATCAACCCCAGCATGGATGATGCTAACAGTGCTTCTACCTTCCCCACCCCCTCCCCCATCCCTCGGCTAGCCCTCCCTCTCCACCCTTCCCCGGGCACTCCTGCTGCCCAGCTCTCCCGCCCACCAGCAGCTTAGTTCTTCTCTGGGTGGGATCTGTCCCAAACTCCTCTCTCTGCAACCTCTTACCTCCACAGATCATCCTGTGACCCTCATCTCCCCGGCTCTTCCTCCGTCACTCACATTCTTACTCACGCCCCTAAGACCCTGAGGCTGATGGTGCCACAGAGAGGAGGGCAAGTTCCCTTCAGGGAACCAAGGAGCTGGTTTGCCCGGCACCCAGGGACAGTAGCTATTTGGCTCTTCACCCGACTTTAAAAAGCGAACCCCTGCCCTTACCCCATCTCACTAGCTAATAAGCAAGAGCAGAGCTGCGGTGAAGAGCCAGTGGGGTGGCTGGTGGCCAGGGCTGTAAACAGTGTGAAGACTGTAGTATTGTGCTTGTCACCTAGGAAAAGCGCTGGCAGGTGTATTGCTGCTTAGTGCACAGATGGTCTCCTCTGAGTGGTCAAGAGCACCCTCCTTTCTCTGGGAGGAGAGATGCTCGCTACCCCTAATGCGCTAAGCCTCCTGCCCACCCGCAGCCACCTTCTGGATTCTGCCTCTGTTCCCGTGCCCCTCGGGCACCCTCCTACCCCATCTCTGAGCAGAGCAGCCAGCCTCCTGCAGGCCCTGCCGCGGCCTGGAGGCCACGTGAGGTGACAGTCTAAGTGCACAGGCAAACGCTCTAAGGGCAAGAGAGGAGGAAGTTGCCACTTCAAAATAAAACAATACAATCTTGAAAAAAATAATCAACCCCACAACAACTTAAAACAGCTTCTTTGAAACCCTTTTAAATCGGTCAGTTTTTGCACAAACTATAGAAAACAGAGAGGTGAAGGTGATATATAAGAAAGTGTGAAGAAACAGCAGGAAACATGCAAAACTTGTTTTTTCTGGGCATAATCTTAGTAGGAAAGGAAAAAATTCCAAACAAAAGCACAAAAACAATACAAAAACAAAAAAAAATATCAAAGCATCACATTTTGCTGTGGAGACTATAGGAACAAGCATGGGTAGGGACAGGGGTCTGAAGGCTCCCTGCAGGGGGCTGCAGACAGAGCCCCAAAAGGAAAAGGGCTGGCTGGGGTCGCAGCCTGCTGTCCAAAAGGAAAGGGGTTCGGGTGTTTTCTGCAGTGAGAACTTAGAAAACAAAAATAAACACATGCGGTCTCCTCAAGCCCCACAAACTGTATCAGCAAAATGTGCTCAGGAGCCTCAAAGGTTTCAGTGACATCTTTTATTTCATTGTTTACTTCAAAGTTGTCTTTAAAACTAAGCACACAGAAACAAAGCCTAGAAACGGACTGGCTGTGTGTTCACAGAAATACAAACACTACGCGGTATGTGCTAGTAGGGCTGCTCTGAAGACAATTACAAAGAATTGGAATCACAAAATCAAGTGGTTATCTTATGAAGTTCTAGAAAAATAGATTTTTTTTTATATTCAAATGCAAGTTTAAATATTTCCCCTTCAGCAGTCGTTCTAGCAAAACCAATTTGGCAGCACAAAAGAAAAAAAAGGAAAGAAAAAAGAAAAAACAAAGAAAAGAAACAAACATAATAAAAATACACATCAGCATCAAAGGTCAAACACAAGGTCAAAGGTGAGAGTTCAAGCATCAGAGAAGCTGAAGAGACAGGGATTTGGACGATGTACTTGACGCCACATCGACATGCTTTAGGCACAACGATGAACAAACGGCAGGAATCTAGAAAAAAAAACAAACCAGAAAGAGGGAGACCCACTGAGTTACACAGAGCAATACATCCAAACAAAGAGAGAGAGAACAGGAACACTCACTGTGTACAGCCCTGAAATGAGGAGGCGGGCGGGGCGGGGGCTGGGCAATGACAGGGAACTTTTGCACATGCTAACAATGGACACAGGGAAAAGTCAAAAAGGACATGGAGGACACCAAGAAAACATCCAATTGCCAGAGACAGAAGGGAAACTAAGGCTTGGATTTCCCCCGAAGCATCCAAACACGTCTGAGATCTCTGGGGGCGCAGAGCCTCGGCCTCTCCGGCTCGCTGTGAAAGACTCGGGGAGAAAGAAGCCGGGGGTGGGAGAATTCTTTAGGGGAGGGGGCCGGGATTTCTCCTCAATCCTAGAGGGATGGCCTTTGTTCCCAGAAATCCAAGCTCTTAGCTTCCACGCAGGCCCTGGTCACTTAGGTGGGACCCAGGGAACAGTGTCTGGATGTATTCAAGGCAAATCAATTTCATGATGAAACCCAAGTAGGAAACAAAATCACATGATAAAACACATTTATGTAAGTGAAACCCCCGCACAACAGCAGAAGATTGCTTAAGACTTGACTGCGAGTCTCCACTCTCTGAGCTGAACCCTTTCACACCGGGAGACTTAGGGGAGCAGCTTCCTCACAAAACCACCTCTGGCCTGGGGAGAAAACTGTGCTCGAGGGCGGTGCTGCTGCGCTAGCTCACTGGGCGGGAGAGGAGAGAACAGCCCAGGACCTGCTGGGGCAAGCGCTCCTTTTAGAAGAGAACGCCCACAGGCAGGTCGGAAACCTCAGGGTGTGGTGTCAAAGGCAGGCTGATCACACCTTTGCCTTTCATGTCGTTTGGAAAGGGGTTTCCACAGTCTCAAGAGCCCAGGACAAATCTGGTGAATAACGGTGAAACGGGGGAGCAATGGGGGGCGGGAGGGGGGAGTGGGAACGGAGTGGACTTCTGGGATTTGGAAAACCCCACGATGGCCAAGGAGGAAGACAGAACAGAAGGTTAGTGATCACAGCACCACAGCACCCTGGAGAGCACAGTTCTCTCCTCCGCCAATTCACAGCATTAACTCCTCCCCCTCTGGCAGATTAGCTGGGCTGCAAACAGGCTACAGAAAGTCAGTAGTTTCAATCATACACAGCACCCTGTGTGTATAACAATCACATTCTGGATTCTACAAAATCCTGGCCTTTTCCAGAGATATAATTTAGGTAATAAATATTCTCCACCCCGGAGCTGTATAAAACTTCTATAAAAATAGAAACAACATTCTTAATTCCGGCCGGTTGGGATTCAGAACAGCGCCTCCCCAACCTAGCATTTTTTTTTCTTTTTTCTTTTTATTTTTTGCATTTATTTAAAAAATCCCATCATGACCCTGGAAGCCTTTGGAACAGTTTTATCCTTGAAACACAGGACACATTTCACCCAGTGCGCAGAATTCAAGTTTACGTGGTTCAGCTTAAAAAGAGTGTTCACGTCTCTTAGAGGACAACAGACCCGAGTTATCACTACGAGAAGGGAACAGCTGTCCCAGCTTCAGTGGGATAACCCACCACCAAATACCTGTACAACAGCAGGATGGTCGATCCCTGCCTGTGACCCAAATGGACAGCAGCACAGGGAGAGAGTCCCCACCCAACTTATCAGCAAACCAACCCCTTTGATCTCATCTCTGCTGCTAGGTTTCAGGACTGATGATGGTGACATTTAAGATCCCAGGGACCCAGTCACTGGCCTGGATTAAAAATCATATTCTAACAGGACTACCTGGGCCCAAGTGCATTTCCCAACAGCATGTCCTTCCCGGCTCTCCATCCCAAGCATTTCTTGGAGCAGAGGCAGAGCCCAGAGGCTGGAGAGATCACAGGCAAGAGCTGGAGTCAGACCCGTGGGAGGCAGCAGGGAGCTAACTGTAAGCACGTGGACGAAAATGAACATGGTAATACTGAGGTAAATAAACACTAAATCCATATGGATGCTGTAAACGTCCTGTTGTCTCCTCTGTCCCCAAGAGAAGAAGACAGGGCTGGAGCGCTTAGAAGAGGGGGCTGCCTTGATGAAAATACTACATCTGGGACACCTCAACCAAGGAGACAAGCACGGATTTCTTAGTCCTTTTTAAGTACTAAGTGCTGGCTGGCCTCTGGCGAAGGAAGTATTCTAGCTTAAAGGGACCTTCTGATGCAGACGCACCAAGAAGCAGGCTCCTCTTCCCCAACTAGATGGCTTTTGATCACTGTGCTCAGAAGTGCCCCTCAGCCAGGTACTGTAAATCCTTCTTGGTTCTGCCTTCATGATAAAACAGTGGCTTGGAATGAAATGACATTCCTTGCTGTGGTCAACTACAAAGAAGGAAACCAGTGTGTCTCCCCAGACACTCTGTAAGAAAGGGGCCATGGTCTAATGATCTGTTGAAATAAACTAAAACTGACCTCTGACCGGCTGCTTCTTTCTAACAGCCACCAGCCTGGCAGGTCCAACCCTACACGAGTGGCTGGCTGGAACAGCTGGTAATGGGTGATGTCTCCCTGCTTTTTGCATATGTTAGGCTAATTTAACGGGTGTTTTATTTCCAGAGAATTGTTAGCCCCTTCTTGGGAAAGAGGGGCAGAAATCCTGGACAAAACCTCGGTGCTTCCATAGAAGCAGCTGTAGGAGAGTGCCCGCTGGCACCTCACAGGGCCGTGGACATCAAGTCCCGCCCTCTCCTCAAGGCCAACCCCACCAGCTCCACCCTCCCATCCCCGCTCTTGGATGGCAGCTCTCATTTCATCCACTCTTAAACTCAGGGAGATTCTGGGGGTCAGTTTTTGGTTTCACTCAGTCCTCTCTCAGGGTAGTTTTGGACAAGTTCTGATCTTCTTTAATGTTTCTCCATTCCCTCTCCTCCCCAGGGTGGTTTGATGTTGGTCCTTCTCAACATACACTGGTTACAAACACAGCAAACTTTAAATAAAGGGAAAAAAAACAACTCAGGATATGGCACCTAAACTCCAAAGTAAAACACTGGAAACCAAAGCACAAACTTGTCCTCTGTACGAAGCGAAACTCCCACAGAAGGCAGTAGCCGAGTCTTCGGGGCAAGCTGTGCCTGCGAGAGTGGCAGGGATCAGGGTCCAGGGCTGTCAACACACAGCCTTAGGGCTTCGAATCATTAAGGGTGCTCCTCCCCAACTTACCAGAAGACCCTCACTCCAGTCTCAGAGGGGAGCACGCTCAGTAGGGCTTGCTGTCATTCTTCGAACGTTTGAGCTGCACTTTAAGCCGCTTCATGCCAATCTGAAAGCCGTTCATGGACTGGATGGCAGCTTGAGCCGAAACAGGATTGTCGTAACTTACAAAACCTGTGTGTCCAAGCAGAAACCCAGGTGAGGGACCTAACCAGGCAAGGACATTCTCAGTCCTCCTTATGCAAGAGGGACACCTTATGAGCTTAGCCTCAAATCCCCAATTTCCTCAGCAGGAAAAAGAATTACAGAAAGTATAGCACACAAATTTAAATTAGGTTCCTAAACAGTACCACTTTGACAACGACATAATACTTTTAAGTATTTTGCTTTATTTTACTCTCTGGAGAGACAGTGTGGGCAGAAATCATTGAGCCCAATACAGAAGTGGGGAAAACACACACACACACACACACACACACACACACACACACACTCAAAAAAGATCATGTAATCTGCTGAAGATTGAGTTAAACAATAACCCAAACTCCATCCCAGGTTTCAGCTATCAGCCCCTTCCCTTTTTTCTTCAGTGGTAAAAATACTTATCACACCACCCCCCTCCCCCACCCAACACACACACACACCCCAAAAGAGAAACCCACTTACCAAAACACTTGCTCAGGTTTGTCTGTTTGTCTATAAAAACCTTGGCAGACACAACATTCCCAAAGGGCATAAACATCTGCAGCAAGTCCTGATCTCCAAATTCCTGGGGCAGGTGGTAGATGAACAGGTTGGCTCCCTCTGGACCTTCAAGACATCCATTGGTTGAAAAGATACCGGTGCGAAGCATGCTTATCTCCCCACCCTCCCACACCCCGTTAAAACTATCCGAACCCCAACAAACAGAGATTCGTTCATTTATTTGGAAAACTAAACAAATTTTCCAAATACAGAGCAGGGAACTGAAGGGCATTCACTGAAACAGGTCCCTTCCCTCGTGTTTAGCTATGCTCTGTGTCTTACTAAGGGATGCGAGAATTTGACCTTGTAGGGGGAAGATGTGCTGAGACAATAAAATAGGCAGACTTGCGTGTGGAGCATAAAACCAGACACTAGGTACTTTCAGAAAAATACAGAAAAGGAGGAAGAAAGAAATTATAAACACAACAGGTTTCAAAATCGTGCCTAGAAACTGCAGGGATGGCAAATACACTGAGGCAGGAAGCGGGAGCAGGAAAGACTACAAAGGGACATGAGGAAATTTCTGGGGGTGACAGAATGTTCTACATCTGTGATGGTGGTTACATGACTGTATGCATTCATCAGAGCTCACAGAGCTATATTACAAAAAAGGCGAATTTTATCTTATGTCACTTGTGCTTCAGTAAAAAGAAATTGCATTTTAATCTATGATTAACACTGAGCTCAAAAATAGAATATGCTTTCCTCTTCCAACCACTCAACGATTTTCTAACCGAAGAGTTTCATTACAGCCACAGTGCAGCCAATTTCTCACTCTGGCCTCCCTGATGTTGTCAAACCCATTAAAGAACCTTGCTGCCTCAGGGCCTTTGCACTCGCTGTTCTTCTGTCCCTATCACTCACTCCTTCTGCTTAAATGGCATCTTAGAACTTCTCCGAACATTCCATATAAAATGCTGTGTTCCTGGCACTCCCATCCCCTTTCCCATCCATCATTCTTCAGAGCATCATTTGGAATATCCCGTGTTTTTACTGGTTTATTGTCTGCCTGCACAGTTCCAACAGTTACCCTGTTATCAGTCTAGGGCACATGCGCGCCTGATTCAGAGCAGGGGAGGATACCGTTATGGCAAGAGAGAATACTTGTCTTTTCCCCACATTAGTGCTTTAAGCAGAGAGGTGTCAGCAGGGCTTTCTAGTTACATAAACCACCTTCAGGCCCGTACTGCCTAGAAAGCCTCTCCTGAACTTAATACTATCAGAACTTCCCACTGCGCAGCAACACATGGGCCCTAACTCTTTGTCTCATCAGTGTTCAGTCTGTCCTCCAGCAGGAAAAGCAAGATCAGAAAGGGAGGGAAACACCAAATGCTAAAGCTAAAAGGACACCTACCCAGAAAATAGCCTTTGACAGATTTAAAACCCACAGGGAAGACTTCCTAATTGCCAAATGTGTCAGACACAGTAAGGTTGGAATATATCTTCATCTAAAAATGGCAGCCCCATCCCACAGGGGTGAACCGAGGTTCTGATCTCAGCCACATCCAGGAAACATTCCAAATGCAGGTCACACTTAAGAGTTTCTCAGTCTACCTTTGACACCGTCCAAGAAAAGCGGTGGTCTGAGACCTGAAGGACTCTGAGCCCTCACATGCCATTCAGTCCTGGTGCAGATGGAGAAACCACCCCGCCAGCCCCCAGCCTCCCTTTGCACTCACCTTCCTTCTGGCTTCCAGCAGCACCAATACTCTGCTGTGTCAACAGATTCTGGTTGTACAGAGTGGGGAGCGCTGCGGCGGCATACTGCTGGATCCCCGAGTAGGCCTGCGTGAGGGCCTCCATGGTGCTGCCAGTGCCATTGGAAAGGCCACTGCTGCCCAGGCCACCATTTAAAGCAGCCATCCCTTGGTGGGGAGAGAACAGAATGAACAATATTGAAAGGACTGAACTGATGCCAAGGAAAAATTCCAAAGTCTCCCTTTCATCTTGCTCCTAATTTCACCCTGAGGAGGAATATCCATGAGTGGCCAGACTTCGGGACACTCACCAGACACCTTGTTGCTAATGGGGACATTAAAGAATGCCACAACCAGATGTGGCTCTCATTACCTTCTTCTAATCTGTGCAAGTGACTCATTTTATACAAGATTTGCCCCATTTTCTCTAGCTTTCCTGCCACTTTCTCACAGAGCTGGAATCTGATAAATAGGAGGCCCAGGATTGGGAACCAAAGAGGGTACATGTGGTCTATGACAAGATGTAGGTAAACTCTATCATTATTAGAGGCCTGGTGCATGGGATTCATGCCCTGGAGGGGGTGTGGCCTGAGGAGACAGGCCCGCTGTGGGAGCCCCGCTCATCCCGGTCAGCTGAGTGGCTGTGGACCCGCCCTGGTCTGGCATCATCCGTGGAGCTGGAGCACTTGCCTCTCCGTGGGACCTGGTTGGGGCCAGGCCCAGGGACAGCAGCATTGAGAGACAGAGTAGGCCTCAGTCTCTCAGTGGACACGGACCTGCCTCCCAGCCATTGGGGTCAGCTCTGCGAGGCCTGCGGCATCCGGAAGAGGCGGGGAGAGGAGGACCCCGGGGCGAGGAGGCCATGATTGCAGCCCAGGTTCCTGTCAGCCCAGAGTTTGTAGTGGGAGCAGCTGCTCATCCCAGTCAGCTGAGCAGCACTCCCACTGAGCTAGCGCACTGACCACCAGGGGGCAGCTTCTGCGCTGAGTGTCTGCTCCCTGGTGGTCAGTGTGTATCATAGCAACCAGTCAACCAGTTGTTCTGCCACTCGGTCACTGGGCTTTTATTATATAGGATATTCTATGTGCCAGTCTCGGTACTGAGCAATGTGTTCACACTTGACCTGTGTTTTCATCTTTTTTATTTTTAATATTTTTTATTGATTTTTTTTTTTTTTACAGAGAGAAAGGTAGAGTGATAGTTAGAAACATCGATGAGAGAGAAACATCATTCATCTGCCTCCTGTACACCCCCTACTGGGGATATGCCCACATACCCTTGACCAGAGTTGAACCTGGGACCCTTCAGCCTGCAGGCTGATGCTCTATCCACTGAGCCAAACCGGTTATGGCTCATCTGACTTCTTAATAACCCTCAAAGTGTCCTATTCCCATGTCATAGATAATAAAATGATCTTGACCCTGGCTGGTATGAGCATCAACCCACACACCAAGAGGTCTCCAGTTCAACTCCTGGTCAAGGCACATGCTCTGGTTGTGGGCTCAATCCCCAGTATGGTGCATCCAGGAGGCAGCCAATCAATGTTTCTCTCTCATCATTGATGTTTCTCTCTCTTTCCCCTCTCTCTGAAATCAATAAACATTTTTTTAAAAAAGAAAATGACCTTGGCCAAGACCAGTTTGGCTCAGTGGATAGAGCATCGGCCTGTGGACTGAAAGGTCCCAGGTTCGATTCGGGTCAAGGGCATATATCCTGGTTGCGGGCACATCTCCACTGTGGGGTGTGTAGGAGGCAGCTGATCGATGTCTCTCTCTCATCCATGTTTCTGACTTTCTATCTCTCTCCCTTCCTCTCTGTAAAAAATCAATAAAAATATATATTTTTAAAAAATGACCTTGGAAAGGTGGTCAAAAGTTATAGCTGGTTAGTGGTTGAGGTGGGATTTAACTAATGATCATTATTATTTTTTAAAAGATTTTGAGAGAGAGTTGCCCTAGCTGGTTTGGCTCAGTGGACAGAACATTGGCCTGTGGACTCAAGGGTCTTGGGTTTATGGTCAGAGGCACATGCCTAGGTTGTGAGCTCGATCCTCACATAGATGTGAACGATAGATATATTGATCAGCTGCCTCCTACATGCCCATTATCAGATATTAAGCCCACAACCCTGACATGTGCCTGTGTTCTCATCCTCGTAACAGAGGACTGAACCGGCAACCTTTTGGTGCACAGGATGATGCCTAACTGAGCCATACCAGGCAGGGCAATTCATAATTATTTTTTGGCTCACTGGGCTACTCAGTCATTCTAACAGTACCCTTACCAGGGTTGTTTATAATGTGCTACCTGCACAAAGAAAGGCCTGATAACAAATGTAATAATTTGAATAATAAAAATTTAATTAAAAAGAAAGAAAGGCCTGATGACATCCATGGCTGCCTCTCACCTGCCAATGAGCTGACATTGAGGCCCGCCGTTGCTCCAGCTAATGTCTGCAAGGCTCCAAGGGAGGCGATGGGGTTGACAGAGTTGCTACTGCTGGAACTCGGTGAAGACCCTGCGATCAGAAATCCATGAGTTAAACGCAAGTCCTCTCAGCAGGAACCAAAGCCCAAGAATGATACTACTTAAGTATTCTCTTAGAAAAGTTTTAAGTTATTAATTTTGGTAACTGTCCCTGCTGACATAAAAACAGATGATGATTACAAGAAATTAAAAATTATGAGATATGTCTCAAGTTAGAAGCTGGCATTTGAAAATTTGTTGTTCATAATCTGTCCTCTTTGGAAATGGGTGTTAATTGCTCTCAGAATGACATATTCATCTCTTGGCATTCTGAGGCACACAAGGGCCCCCCGAACCCCGCTACATGCTTACCTGAACTGGTGAGTACGCTGAGGGGACTGCTGGATGTAGTGAGAGCGTTGGTACCACTAGGTGTGCTCTGAGCAGCACTAGCGGCAGCAGCTAGGGCAGCCAAATTCTGTAACTGCATTGCATTTAACCCTGCAACATCCAAAGCAAGAGATCAGCGAGCAGATCAGAGTGCCTCCTTATCCGCTCCTGGAACAACAGCTCACACCAGTGGAAGGCTAGTTCCAAAGAGGAAATATTCTAGATAAGCCTTACAAGCAACTTTACAGGCTCCAAAAAGATTCAGATACCCCTCAACTCACTAAGAAACTTCATATCATTTCCTTAGAGAAGAGGTAAATACTCCAATAGCATCCCATCCCAAGTGAGTACTAATAACGGGATGAGCAATCAGGAAACCAGCAAAGGGGTTGGTCAGTGGTCTTCCATAGGCTCAGGTGTCCAAGAGGACAACAATGCCCACACCTGTGGCATAGAACGGGACTGCACCCGAGCCCCTCACTCAGACTTCACAGGGGATGTGTTTTTTGAATGGAGCTGGGACAAGTAGAAAATGTAGCAGAGACCCAGAAAGGAAGGAACGACGGGAGAATACATATAAGAACAGCAAGAGGACAAAGAATAAAAAAACACACAAACACCACTTAAATAGCAGATTAGTTACCAGAAGAGAGAAAAAAACACTGAGGGGAAAACTTCCAAGTAGAACCTACGCAACAATTAAAAGAAGAAACTTGAACTGTACTGACAATGAGTTGCAAACCATTTAGTAGATGAAAAGTAGAGGGGTGAATGGAAGAATTAATGAGAATAAAAAACTACAACACAAATTTACAATCTAGCAACTTTCTCAGTCCTTGGGAAAAGGTGAACCACTACCAAAATTTTCCATGTGATAAATGCAGTTCACCTAAGACCACCCCAATTTCAAATGCACTTGACTAGCCTTATCCCACTGCCAAAGGAGCAGGGGGAGGTCCTGTCCCCCACCCCCACTAAGTATTCTGATGGACCCTACCTCAGGTTTGTCTGTGGAGCTCTATTTTGTTATAAACTCAGGTGTTTGTCAATTAAGTTTTCCACGCACGTTAACCAGAACAAAAGGTAAATTCACCTATGAAATGACATGTATAAGACAGAGAGATAAACTAACTGCCTGGATTCTAGCAACTTCAGGGTAAGCCATTTGAATGAAAGTATTATTTAGGCTTTTCTTCAGTCACTGAAAATGTCACTTTATTGTGGAAACAAAGAGTTTCTGCAACTTTCTCCTTATCAAAATGGCCTCTCGTAGTCTGCAGGTGTTTACAGCTTATTTCTATCTTCTTCCTCAACAGACACTTAAAGGAGTGGGGAGTAGACAACTCCAGAACCATTTGGAATGAATGATTAGGAAACAAGACAGTTGAATCCCGTGATGCTCATTTTGTGTCAGGTTTACATGAGTGGAAAGTAATTTTTTTCTGCACCAACGGTGCAGACTCTCAGACTGCTGTGAGCTGGGTCTGATGGCCTGGCTGCTGCTGCTCCTCCGCAGCAGTGAGACACTTACCTCCCATTGGGTGGAGGCTGCTCAGGGTGTTGAGGTTCCCAGAGGAGGCAGTCTGCTGAAGGAGCTGCAAATAAAGCTAGACATTACACCAAAAAACAGAACAAGAGTGAGAGTGAGGGCTGGTTCTGCATCTGGGACAACTCTACAGCACAGCAAAGCGAGAGTGCAGAGGCCCCGAGAGAGAAGAACGTTGAAGACAAGAACCCAAGCCAACACAACAGAAACATAAGGCTTATGACAGCACAACATAACACAACACAGCTAAAGCCCTGGCCCAGAAGACAGTAACGCTCATTGAGCTCTGAGCCGAGCTCAGAATGCAGCATAGCGGAGGACAGAAGTAGAGCAGGGAACTAAGCTCAACGCAAGCAGCTCTGTAATCGGCTGCGGTGAGTGTCTGTGGGTAGATGCCTGCCATTTCTATTTCCTCTATCCCAAGTTCTCCTTAGTTACGTCCACACATCTTATTTTGCAGATTGTTTCCATCTGGATACCCAATTTCTATTTAAATAACTATTTTAAATATAAAATCTCACTATTTCAGAGTATTTCTTACCATCACACTTTACCAGCCACAACAGACCCATGTCCAAATCAACCTCTCCCATGCTACACATCCATCGAGCCCAGTTATCTACTCCCTCCAAACTGGTCTTCACTGTTGCAGATGACCGAATGACTGATAAAGTAGTCTTTCAGTTCAGTGCACATATTCTCTCAGTGGCTATCCATAATAAATGTAACAAGAGGACCTGTCCATGAGCTTATGGATCCCCATGACCTTGACCTTCTTTTGTATCTCAGTAAACCATAACCTTCATCTAACCAACCTGAAAACCTTTGTTCCATTCAAATGCAACCACTGCTCATTATGAACAATTGGTATTCTTGTTTCTAGATCCTTTATTCAACCTGTTGTCCTTTCTCACAACCATCTGACTTTGTTTTGCTATCATAGATCCCTTTAATTCACAGGTCTCAGGAGATCTACAAATCTCCAGAAACAGAGAGGAGGGGGATGCACATGTACACGATTTTTATCAGGTTCTCAAAGGGGTCCACAACACCAAAAATAAAAATAAAATAAAGAAATAAAAATAAAAATAAAGAACCACCACTCCAGTCCAACCGAGAATAGATTCAATCCATATCCAGAAAAAATCTCATAATGAATGATGATGCACTATCACATACACAGCCCATTAGCACCCATGCCTTCATTTTTGTCTTCTTAAATCCTTGGGCAATGTATTCAGTCCCAGCTGGTGGACTGTGCATACTGTATTTGTCCCCTTCATTTCTTCCCTAAATGAAAATAGCTTTTAGGGAAGGGGTCACTCCTAAATTAAAGAGACCATGGTTCTCACCATAAACCACTATGTACTTGCTGGCTGTGGCAACGAGAACAAGATGGGGACTGTTCTCTGAAAAAAAAGGCTCTAAAACTCTCTAAGAAGTAAATGTGTATCATGGAGATCATTTTCAAAGAATTATCATTTTGGCAGAAAACTAAAATCTCTCTGAATTTTTTTAAACTTTTAAGCAATATTCTGGCACTAAGAAACAATTTGATCTATTGAAATAGAACAACCATCTTCACTTTGGACTTCAGAGAAATTGGGATTTCCTCTAACATATTAGAAGTATGGAGACAGGAAGCATCAAATTAGTCAAAATTAGGACGGGGGGCAGAAATCATTGTCTTTGTTGTTTCTAGAGAGACTAATCTTTGAAAGGATGAGGAATGAATGACTTATTATCCTATGTGTATATTTTTTGACTATTCATATACATCTAGTGGTTTTACCATTTATTTTCCTTCATTAGTAGCTTTCAGATGACCTATTCATTCTGACTTACAGATGGCACAGTTTTAATTATGCTGTCCTTTCTGCATCCCTTTAAAGGTTTAAGCAGTGCAAATCTCCTGTGATACTATAGACCTAGTAAATCTTAATAATAAAGTGGAGCCTGCCCCTCTTTTGGACTGTATAAGTTAAATTCAACAAGAGATCAAATTAAAAGAAATCTATTTACAACATAGCAAACTCAAATATACAGCTGTAATACTCATTTCATAATGTCCATGCCTGATCTCTCCATCAGCAGAAAGAAACATTTATCGTACTCTTCAGGGAGAATCAACAAGGTATTTAATGATGCCTTCTACATTTTTTAGTTACGAGTCCCTCAAGAATTTTTTTCCTTGGGGGTAGGGACATAAGATGTTCCTAAAAAAATTTGTCAGAAAATCATGGTTTCGCTTTAACTCAAGATATAACCAAAGATGTGTGACCAGAGAGATAGAGAAAATAACACGACTTAAAGAACACTTCATTGCCTGAATTTTTACATAAAATTTCAATGTGCTAAAAGTTGTAAATGCCACTGTGTCTGTTTACTGGGGATAGCAGAAGAAGAAACAGCTGGGAGCTTGCACAGTCTGCAGAAAGCAAACCACAAAGACTCACTGCTAAATACTGGGGTCCAAGAGTATTGAGACCAGCAAGGTTTCCCCACACAGATGCTGCGCTGATTTGCTGCATCTGCTGCTGGAGCTGCTGGGCCATTCTCTTCTGTTCTTTGTCCTTCTGTGTATCAGCAAATTTTACCACCATAGGGGATGAGCAACCCTATGAAAACACCAAAACCAAAGGGTCAAATTCCTCCTTCTGGGTGAAGGGAAAATCCTCCTTTCTAGTGACACACACAGGCTACATCCTCATTTCACGGACTGACAAATGACTCTCTTCCTAATACATGTAAGTGGCAAAAGACAATCTAAAAGGTCAACTAGTTTCAAGATGTTAATTTTAACTTTCATTTAATGACATTCAATATGTTAAAGAAACCATCAGTTTTTAACTTTTAAGACGTTTGGCCTGCTTAACTTTTAGAACCACCAGATGCTGTGCATGATGCTGGGCTTGAAAGGCCAAAAGTCCTAGCACACTCAGGCTTGCATTCATCTCCTTACCTCCATGGTCTGTGCTTGGTGCATTGCCTTGATAGCTGTCTGTGCCATGGCTCTTGTTGTAAAAGTCACAAATGCACAACCTGGTAAGAGAAGGGTCAATAACTCATTCATTCGCTTACTTATAGACATTAACTGAGTACGTAACTCTGAGCAAGTATCATGCTAGCAATACGGATGGATAGGTTCCTGCCTTCAGGGTTTCATGATCTAGTGGAAAAGAGAGCTATGTTACACCAGAGTGATAAGTGCTAAAATGAAAACCCAGGGAAACAGAAATAAGAAACAAAGTGCTTAAAAGATAAAGGAGGATTTATAGCCTCAAGTTCCTCCTGCGAAGAAAGTGTTTCCATTTTAACATCAAGAACCTCTCCATGCATAAAAGAGAGAATTTTAATACATGACACTGAAGAACAGAATATAAACTCCTTAAGGATGTTGGGAGAATACAAAAGGGATTAAATTAAGGAAGAGTTGTGACAAGACGTACACATACAACTTCAACTCCAATTTCTCCATCATGACAGAGCCATACTGGCTAGGGATTACTGGTTTCCACTGGTCAGATAAAAACAAAAAACAAAACACAACTCCAAATTCCAAATAAGCATATAAATTTTATATACACTTATTTATGCATTAGTTGGCTGATTCTTGTATGTATCCCAACTGGGGATCAAACCTGCAATCTTGACATATTGGGACAATACTCTTACCAACTGAGCTACCCAGGCCAGGGCAAGATGAGTATCCTTCTTAAAAAATATGTATTTTTATTGATTTCAGAGAGGGAGAGAGAGGCAGAAACATCAATGATGAGAATCATTGATTGACTGCCTCCCGATGCCCCACAATTGAACTTGGGACCCTCCAGCCCATAGGCCAACTTTCTACCCACTAAGCTAACACAGCCAGGACAAGATAAGTACCTTTAAAGTTTAAAAATGTACCCACCTCGGCTCAATCCATCAGGTCCCCGCAATATCCGACATTCTTCAATCTGTCCAAATGAAGAGAACATGACTCGGATGTCATTTTCAGTGCACTTCTTGGAAATCATACCAATAAACAGCTTCCTGTCTTCCACTGCTAAGAGAGTAAAACACAGAAGGCTTGAACATTGTTACTACAAGAGATAGTAGACTCTGGGTTTTGGACCTGGCTCTGGTGCATTTATACCGTATTTCACAGATCATAAGACATACCTCCCCGCCATAAGTTAGCACCTCCTCTTATAAACAATGGTATCTTAAAATTATCATTGAAAGCACTTAAAGGAAATGAAGTAGCTTCATGAGCTTGTGAAAGTTACTTAACCATTCTGTGCCTGTTTCCTCACCTGACTAGTAGGGAAACGTGGTTTACCTCAAAGGTAGCTGTAGGTATTAAATGCACAGTTCTTAAGCTCTTGCCTAGCACTCAGTAATATTTGCTCTTACTAGCAATATAATATGCTAAAAAATGAGTTTGCACATTTAATTAATATAAGAGAAACAGGACACACCTTACAGAGAGTCTAACTATATCCACTTTCCTTTTCTAACTGTCCTCTTGAGGACTAAGTTCTCCTTCCTAACATGCTCCTTTTCCCTCTTCACTTCTACTCATAAGAAATTATATTGACTAAAGACATTCCAGTTCACTTTAAAAAGTTCTTGTAATGTTTCCCTATCAACTCTATTTATCTCACTTATTTGCCAGACTTATTTTAAAGAAAAAAAAATAGACAATTTAGATGACATTAGAGCAAAGAACCACTATCTTATACAATACACCAAAAATTAACTAAAATTTGGCTCAGTGGATAGAACGTCAGCCTGCGGGTTCAACTCCAGTTAGGGCACATGCCTGGATTGCAGCCTCAATTCCCAGTGTGGAGCATGCAGGAGCCAGCCAATCAATGATTCTCTCTTATCACTGACGTTTCTAGCTCTCTCTCCCTCTCCCTTCCTCTCTGAAATCAATAAAAATATATTTTTAAAAAATTAACTAAAATGAATTAGACTTGAATATAATACCTGAAAACATAAAACTCCTAGAAGAAAACCATACTTGGTAAATTCCTTGACATCAGTTTTGGCAATGATTTTTTTGGAACTGACTCCAAAAGTAAAGGCAACAAAAGCAAAATAAACAAGCGGAACTACAAACTAAAAAGCTTCTGCACAGCAAGGGAAATCATCAACTAAATGAAAAAGCAAGCTATAAAATGGGAAAAAAATATGTGCAAATCACATATCTGATAGGGGGTACTATTAAAAAAATATAGAACTTATACAACTCAAAGGCAAAAAAGGAAAAAAACACATTTGATTAAAAAATGGGTAGAGTATCTGAATAAACATTTTCAAAAAAAAAAAAAAAGGCATACATATGGACAATTGGGAGGAAAAAGAACCTTTGTGCACTTCTGGTGGGAATGTAAATTAGTGAAACCATTAAAGAAAATGGAATGGCAGCTCCTCAAAAAATTAAAACTAGAGCTATCATGATCCAGCAATTCGACTTATGGGTATTTATCTGACAAAAATGAAATCACTAATTCAAAAAAATACATGCATACCTATATCCATTTAAACACTATAACAGCCAAGATAAAAAAACAACTAAAGTGTATAGTGGTAAATGAATGAAGAAAATGTGTATGTGTGGCACTTGCACACACACACACCGAGAGAAATATTATTCTGTCATAAAAAGGAATAACATTTTGCCATTTATGACAACATGGATGGACTTAGGGGCTTTATGCTAAATAAAGTAAGTCAAAAGGAGAAAACAAATACAGTATGATGTCTTATTATGAGGAATCTTAAAAAGAAAACAAAACCCCGAACTCATACAGAAAACAGGTAGGTGGTTGCCAGTGAAGGGGACCAAAAGGTACAAACTTGCAGTTATAAAATAAATAAGTCACGAGGATGTAGGCTGCAGCAGGGAGACTACAGTTAATAAAGAAATTACTCAGAGCCCAACGCAATCAGATGCCACGAGAACAGCAAACTAGAAAAAAAACTGATAAGGGGAGGGGCCTACGTGCTTGCTTACCATTGCTCTTCTCACTGTCGGCAGGTTTCATCTGTATAGGATGATGCATCTGAAAAGGAGAAAATGTGACTATTACCACTGTACACACTGAAGCAGAAATATAAATGAGGACTTTAAAGAAATACCAAAACTAGAGCCTGTAAGAGTTCTCTTGAACGCACACCTGCTTCATGACCTTTGCCCCACAAAAAATATCAGATGAATAGAACTCTGAATCAAGAAGTAAAAATTCTCTTGGCTGAGAAAGAACTACTTTCAGTCTATAATTTAAAAGTTCCCTTTACATCCATTCCTGTGAAAAATCACCCTTTCCGCAAAATGGTTTTCCAAGTGTATCTAATACATGGAAGTAAGTTCCATGTGTCAACGCCACTACAGTTCCATTTAGTAGGAGCCTTCTTACCCCTGGGAGGACCTTCATATTGTGAAGAGCATTCTGTGCTTCTAATGCAGCTTTGCGGGTGTAAAACGTAACAAAACAGCACCCTGTAACAAAGACAATTTCACAAATCAACACAGTCCTTTGAAAGTAGGGAATTCCTAGAACACTCAGTACTCCCTGGACACACAGGGTTGGGGCAAAAGCAGATTTACAGTTGTGAATATGTAAAAGAGTTTATTCTTTCATCAGTATTTATTGCATTATTCTTCAAATAAACTGTAAATCTACTTTGGCTCCTCCCTGTATTAGAACTTAAAAAGAAAAGGTAATGTTTATTAAAATGAGAGAGAAAACCTAGCAGGAAAAAAAGAAAAAAACAAAACTTTTTCTATGCATTCTCTTTATTGTTATAGTCTTAGTTATATTAAAATTCTTCTTTAGCTGTTCCTGTAACGTCTCTGGGAAAGATGACTTCCCTTTCAAAGGTCACAGTACCAAGCCATTCAACCCACCCTATTTGGAGCATCAGGCAGTGTTGGGCAAGAGGACTCAACTACAAACAATACAAAGAGGGGCCTTGAACTCTTGTGGCTTTGTCTATCAGAAGCTCTTCATCTTTCAGAAACTTCCTCTTTTAGAATAAACCACTCCTTACATTATAGCCAATTTCTATCATATGCCTCAAACATAATTACATTTTAAATTATAAAATTTCTTAGTATCTTTTCAGGGGGAATCTTAGTTCCCATCAAATATAATTAAGTTTCTAGCAGCACGTGGTGCTGACTGAGATCTGTAAGTTTTGTGCTTTGTATCTTTGCTGGGAATAGGAGAGAGGAGGTATATTTTGTAAATATTGGGTCCATAGTCCAAGAGACACAAACAATACAGATGTCTTTAAAAATCACTCTGCAATTAAGATTTAAATTACTGCCGAAGCCGGTTTGGCTCAGTGGATGGAATGTCGGTCTGTGGACTGAGGGGTCCCAGGTACATTGGTTGTGGGCACATCCCCAGTGGGGGGCGTGCAGGAGGCGACTGATCGATGTCTCTCTCTCTCATTGATATTTCTAACTTTCTCTCCCTTCCTCTCTGTGAAAAATCAATAAAATATATTTTCAAAAAAGATTTAAATTACTGTACATTATATTGCCAGTCATTTTCAGAAAATACAAGACTTTAGAGAAAGATGGGAAGCATGTACAGGGGTGGGGGTAAGAAGACCACATCAATCTGTTGTTCTACTTATTTATACATTCATTGGCTGATTCCTGTATGTGCTCTGAATGAGGATCATACCTGCAACCTTGGCATACTGGGATGACATTCTAACTAACTGAGCTACCCAGCCAGAGCTGAAACTACAATACTTGGTATTTTTGTTAACTATGCCAGAAATGAAAATCAATCCCTCTGCTTCTAGGTCCTGTTATTAAAATGTTTTTCAAACATGGCAATCATACTTGTTGATATCTGCACTGTAGAACAGCTTTCACTGAAAAATAAGAGTGTGTCTCTGCAGGGGCAAAGATTATGCCTTATCGACCATCAGTGCTGTGAAACTCCCACTCTGCGGGATATATCTGGAAGCGGTTCAACCTTTCTTCTCCTGTTCATTTTATAAGCCATAGCAAACAGGTTACCTACAAAAAAGGCTCTCCTAGTTGCTAAGCCATCCTGCAAGGCCTTTATATACATTAACAAAAACACATGGTTTCAGGGACAGTCTTTTTCTTTCCATGGCCTTCCCCTCCCATTAGAATTAGCTTACCATAGCCAAAACATTAAAGAAAACCTTATGTGATTGGTTTACTAAAGATCCAAATTACAAATCAACCCCATGAAGTCACTTTCATTTTTTATTTTTAAGTCATTAAGTGAGTTTGGCCTGGAATATATAGGGACTATGAAAGGACATATTCCTCCCTCCCAATATGACCATAGATAGGAACATTCTGACAATGAGACAGTATGTACATGACAAAAAATTGCACATAAAACCCAAATCTTCACCTTTGCTCTGAGGAGGGTTTTGGCTCCTATCTCTTAGAACGTTGATTTCATAGACAGCACCATACTGTTCAAAGAGCTCCCTCAAGTCCTTCTCAGACCAGGTCCTCGGAACCTGGCCCACAAACATCTTGATAGCATCAAGATCCGGTTGGTCTGGGTGGTCCAGGGTGCCGTTCATTTTCTTTGAGCTGCATTAGATAAAATAAAACTACTATTATGCATTCATGTTGCTCTCTAGAGGAAGTTCTGTTTCCTTTAAGGATCTCAACTACTATACTTCCTGGGAAAGTGGGGGGTGGGGGGATCTACTTCCTTTCATGACATCCATTCAATTTACCAGGGTTCCCAGGTCCTCCCTCACCCTGGTCACCCCTCCCATTAGATTTAGATCCCAAACTAAAGCTGCCATTCTGATTAGGACATCCTAGGTTTTAATTAAGAACGTGTCACTTATTCTTTATCTAGCATGAGAATTCTCAGAAGAACTTAAAAGGCAGTTTCTAAAGCAACTTTTAATACTTTTAACAAAGGGTTTTTTAAATGTCCATAAAATAAACAAAGGGCTATTAATTACAAGATTCAGGACTCTCAATAGTACAATGATAGTTTAAAAGTTTTCTTTCAGTAGGCATTAGAACAGAAGCACTTGATTTCCGAGGCCTAAGCTATGGACTGGCTAAAATGTTGGTCTTTGAATGTGTCTCAGGTGCTTAATTATGGTGCTCTTGGGATAGGTCCCCTGACCAAAACCAAGTTTTACCTCTTAAACTCTAACAAATGATTGTTATATATAAGAAAGAGCTAATATGCAAATTGCCCCTGGACTAGGAGTTCAACTAGGGGATGGGGTGGCCAGCCAACCGCCCAGGCTTCTCCCGCTGGCCAGCCCTGTCGCCAATTGAAGGGATGGGTCTGGGGGCAGCAGGGGCAGCAGGGCCAGCCGGCCAAACAGCTAGTTGCTATATAAACATAAACAATGATGTCATCATTCTAGATTTTTATTGTTTCTGTTATCCAATTTAATGTACTTTTCCAAGACTTCACCAGTTAGTTCCCTTACCAACCATTGTAACAAAGTCCCCCAATCCTCTCACACCAAACTTGTAATGCTCATACTTTTAATACTTTCATTGCTATCCTTGCAATGCCAAGAACCTCAGGGGTTGGGGGGCAATGGGAAGATATGTATAAAAAATTAATAAAAAAAAGAAAGAAAAAAATGGTTAAAAAAAAAAAAAGAACCTCAGGGGATTCTTACACTACAAATATTTCTACCATTCAAAATAAATCAAAGACCTTCCCTACCATTGTTTTATCATCTACCCGAGTAGTAACTTAAATTCCAAAGAGCCATCATAATGAACATAATTACGCTAGTGTTGGCTATTTAATCCAGAATCACATCACCATATTCAAATTTGTCATGTTTTAATATCCAACCCTACATAAAGTAATAGTTCTCATAAAGAAAACGTAAGGTTTTACACCAGTTTTTTTTTTTAATTCTTCATTGTTTAAAAGTATTACATATGTCTCTTTCCCCCACCATTGACCTCTCCCCAGCCCTTCCTACCCACCAGCACATGCCCACCCCCCTACTGCCTGTGTCCATGGGTTATGCTTTTATGTATGCATACAAGTCCTCTGGTTGCTCTCTTACTTCCCCCACCCCGCCTTCCCTCTGTGGCTGGACGGTCTGTTCAACATTTCTATGTCTCCGGATCTATTTTTGTTCATCAGTTTATGTTGTTTGTTCATTATATTCCACAGATGAGTGAGATCATGTGATATTTATCTTTCTCCGACTAGCTTATTTCGTTTAGCATAATGACCAGGTCCATCCATGCTGTTGCAAATGGAAAGAGTTACTTCTTTTTATACAGCAGGATAGTATTCCATTGTGTAGATGTACCATGGTTTTCTGATCCAGTCATCTGCTGATGGGCACCTAGGCTGTTTCCAAATCTTAGCTATTGTAAATTGTGCTGCTATGAACACAGGGGTGTATATATCCTTTCTGATCGGTATTTCTGATTTCTTGGGGTATATTCCACTGCTATCTTTTGAATAGTATTTAAAGATCATTGAGAATGATGAATCTCTGAAGGCAGCTCAACCACTGTCTTTTAATTCCGATATCTTCTTGTAACTGAACACCCACCAGAGCTATTTTCTCACATCACCTTTACTGAACGTAGCATTAACATATATTTTTATTGATTTCAAAGAGGAAAGGTGAGGGAGAAAGATAGAAACATCAATGATGAGAGAGAAGCATTGATTGGCTGCCTCCTACATGCCCCACCCCAGACCCATGAGCCTGCAATGCAAGCATGTGCCCTGACCGGGAATCGAACCCTGACCTCCAGGTTCATAGGCTGACACTCAACTACTTAGCCACACCAGCCAGGCTAAACCAACTCTTGATGCTATGTCTGTAGAGGGGCTACATTCTTTAGCTCTTAGTCTAGAGCTCCTTGAATGCAGAAACAATTTTATTTTCTATTCATTGTTGTAGCTACACTTGGTATAGTGCCTGGTTCAAAGTAAGCACATGCTCAGTGTGGGATGGGAGAAATTACTTGTTTTCAACAATTCTCATATTTAATCAACTACCCTTCATAAAAATAAATGCTGTGCATAAAGAGGGCTCACAAATTAAAAGAGCAGCTATTATTTCTTATGATTACTTGATTGTCACAGGATCAATCTACCTGTAGTAGAGGATAAAGGGAAGAAAATATATGGTGATGGAAGATGATTTGACTTTGGATGGTGGGCACACAATGCAATATACAGATCATGTATCACAAAAACCTACACTTGAAACCTATATAATCTTGTTGACTGATGACACCACAATAAAATGAATTAAAATAGAATAAAACAAAATAAAAAATAGTTTATGATTAGTGAAACAATGAGTGTCATTCCCTATAAACTGCTGCCAACAACTTTAATGACCAATTATAATATTTTATTAAAATGTTGCTAATCTTTCCTTCTACTTCTATTCTGGGGAGGGTTAACATAGAAAACCAATGGTGCTCAGAATGTTTTGATGATAAGGAAGTTGACAGTTACTTAAGAGGCAGGGTTTTAATAACTTGTTTACATTATAAGAAAATGCTTTCAGCTTATCCCTTTCATCTATATTTGTGTGCTGTTTCTAAACTTTCTACATCATCGTTTAGTGCAAAAGCATAAACACAGTCCAAAAAATGTGGATTGTTGTTTATCCAAAAGTTTAGTGAAAACTCAAAATTCCAGACACATATATTCCTTTCTCTTTATTCTCCCAATCCTCCTCCATGTCTTCAATCCACCTACTCCATTAACATCCCCACCCCAAGACCAATTCATTAGAAGAATCCACAAGAGTAGTGCTGCTCAAAGTACCCAAGGACCAGGGACAACTTCAAACTTAACTCTTTAGAAACTTTTACAGCAACTGGACCAAGTAATTTTGTGAATATTTAATCCAATAAAATAAAAAAACACAAAATGCAAATTTACCCTTATTTTGTTTCCTACTCAATTGTTTTTACTGTATTTTACACGTTGGAAAGGCACAGAACAGTCCTTCACCATTATGAGAAGCACTTCCAGAACAGAGCACGTTATCGGGCCAGGCTAATGATACTGTGGATATCATGCAACTGGAGTTATCCACTGACTTCTTCTTTCCTCCAATACATACTGGGCATTTATATACATAGCCACTGTGTTAGATGGAAAAACACTTCTTTGGAGCTCATGAAGATAGCGTTAGAAATGAAATTGATAACATCAGCTACAAATAATCTAAAAAAGAAAAGGGAGAAGCAACCACATGTATACCTATGAATATGTAATATGCAGTCAAAAGGTTCCTCATCAACTGTTACTGTGTCTGAAAAGATAAGCAACAATGCTCTTCAATCCTCAACCTTAATTAAAAGTAAGCACTGCATGGCCTGGTTGGTTTGGCTCAATGGATAGAGTGTTGGCCTGGGGACTGAGGGGTCCAGGTTTAAATTCTGGCCAAGGGCACATGCTTGGGTTGCGGGCTCAGTCCTGAGGCAGCCAAGCAATGATTCACTCTCATCATTGATGTTTCTCTCTCTCTCTCTCTCAAATCAATAAAATATATTTAATTAAAAAACAACAACACACAAACAAAAATAAATAAAAGTAACCACTGCAGCCCAATGGGTGTGGCTCAGTGGTTGAGCATCAACCCGTGAATCAGGAGGTCAGGGCACATGTCCGGGCTGCGGGATTGATCTCTATCTACCAGGGGACATGCAGGAGGCAGCTGATCAATGATTCTCTCTCATCATTGATGTTTCTCTCTCTCTCTCTCCCTCTCCCTTCCTCTCTGAAATAAAAAAATTAAAAAAAAAACCAGTTACTACTGTAGCCCTTACTGGTTTAGCTCAGTAGATAGAGCATCAGTCCATAGACTAAAGAGTCCAGGGTTTAATTCCATTCAAGGGCATGTACCTCAGTAGGCTTGATCCCCAGCCCTGGTTGGAACACATACAGGAGGCAAACAATCAATGTGTCTCTCTCACATCAATGTTTCTCTCTGTCTCTCTGCCTCCCACTTTCTTAAAAAAAAAAAAAAAAAAAAGTAACCATTGCATTAAAAAGTCATCTGGGAAAAGACACCCAGTGTGATATGCCAAGGATCCCACATCGTTCAGATATGGCATTTATATACCACTAAATCCATTCTCATAGTTATGCCTTACCTCCCACCAATGGAGAGCTCCTTAGGATAAGTGATCACGAATTATGTGTTTTTACATCTGCTCAAGAACCAACGAATTAGCAACCCTCTGGAGAAGTATCTACAGTATTACCTGTCATTTTTTTCTTTCTTTTTTTTTTTTAAATCCTCACCCAAGCATATTTTCCCACTATTTTTAAATAGAGTAGGAGGGGGGAGAGAGAAACATCCACGTGAGACAGAAGCATCGATTGGTTGCCTCCCAGACTCACCCCACCCCTATCAGGGCTGGGAATTGAGCCTGCAACCAATGTACATACCCTTGACTAGGACTTGAACCCGAGAACCATCTGTTGACGAGCCAATGCTCTAAACACTGAGCAAAACTGGCCAGGGAAGTGCCTGACATTTCTAAAAGGCAAGTCTATAGAATTCTTATCTTCTGTGGAGGTATTGAACTGGGAGTAAGATTGAAGAGAGGAAAAGTAGGGTCTGCAGCAGTGAGAAAAGAAGGGAGATAAGAAGGCAGCCAGTGTTTTAGGGGAGAGGCATGGCACCAACCCACCTCTATATTCTGCTTCTGACAGCAGAAACAATAATGGCAGCAACTGGCAAATCATTAAGAATGAGAAACTGGCCCTAACCTGTTTGGCTCAGTGGACAGAGCGTCGGCCTGTGGACTCAAGGGTCCCAGGTTCAATTCCAGTCAAGGGCATGTACCTTGGTTATGGGCACAGCCCCGGTAGGGGGATGTGTGCATGAGGTAGCTGATTGATGTTTCTCTCTCATCGATATTTCTAACTCTCTATCCCTTTCCCTTCCTCTCTGTGGCTCAGTGGATAGAGTCTAAAGGGTCCCGGGTTTGATTCCGGGCAAGTGCATACATATGTCTGGGTTGCTGGCTCAATCCCCAGTAGGAGGAGTGCAGGAGGCAGCCAATCAATGATTCTCCCTCATTACTGATGATTCTATCTCTCTTTCTATCTTCTTCTCTGAAACATTTTTAAAAAAAAGAAAGAAAGAAACTGAGCAATCAGGACCCAGAGGCTGCCTTGTCTACCTGATTTTTCATGAAACATGCTATAGGAAAACAGAGTAGAGAACCACTTGAAAGGTAAAACAAAGCTTTATTTTCAAAGCATATATCTACTCAAAACTCCTAAACTCCCTTTTTCCTTTCTCCTGTCTTTCCCCGTCTTGAAACTTCCCAGCCCAAAACGAGCTCAGAGGATAGAGTTGATGGTCTGTCCCACTTCCTTACCATCCCCGGGGCCCTGTTGATCCACTGGCTGGCAAGAAACCTAAGACCATGACCTATGTTTAAAACAGAAGGATAGGCCTGACTAATCGAGTTCCTCTACAAGTGCACTGAGCAAGACAACAGCCACTAGCCATATGCGGCTATTTAATTTTAAAAATCCAGTTCCTCCGTCACACTAGCCTCATGTGACTAGAGGCCACTGATAGGACAGCAGATATACAGAACATTTTTATTATCACAGAAAGCTCTATTGCACAGCACAGCTCAAAAGAGCCTAGGATTGGTTAACAGAAACAGGCAATTAGGGGTGAAGTCAGAAGTGGGAAAGGTACAACTAGAGATAGTATGAATTAAGTTGACAAGATAAAAGGACAGTGGCTAGCTGAAAACGGTTTGGCTCAGTGGATAGAGCGTCAGCCTGAGGACTGAAAGGTCCCAGGTTCGATTCCGATCAAGGGCACGTACCTTCGTTGCGGGCACATCCCCAGTAGGGAGTGTGCAGGAGGCAGCTGATCGATGTCTCTCTTTCATTGATGTTTCTAATTCTCTATCCCTCTCCCTTCCTCTCTGTAAAAAATCAATAGTATATATATATATATATATATACACACATATACATACATACATATATATATATATATATATATATAGAGAGAGAGAGAGAGAGAGAGAGAGAGAGAGAGAATATAACTAAAAAGGGGGGGGGCGGCAGTGGCTAGAGAAGACAGGGTCATGCTACAATGTAGATGAAGTTCAAAACATGCTAAGTGAAAGAAAACAATCACAAAGGCTACATATTGTATGTCCATTTACATGAAATATCCAGAACAGGCAAATCTATAAAAACAGAAAGTCGACAAGTGGTTCCCTAGGAATGGGAATAAAGGGTGTGGGGAGAGAGGGAAGAGAATGGTTGCTAATGGGTATAGGGTTTCTTTTTAGGGTGGGAAAAATGTTCTGGAATTAGATAGTGGTGATATTTGCACAATTTTATGGATATCGTAAAAATCAATGACCGTATGATTTAAAGGGGTACATTTTATGTTATGTGAATTATATAAAATACAGAGACAGAGAAAAGGAGTGTGGGATCAGAAAACAGGCTGGAAGGGCAGGGGCAAGGCAAAGAAAGCCAAGCTGTAACCAAAAGTTATAGATGCGATGAAGAGTATTAGCAGCAGCACATGCAGAGAGCAGAACATTTAGGGAGCGTAAATGAGGCATAAAAGATAGCTTCCAGGTCTTCCAGCTGTGGAGTTTCTGATTACATCATAGCCCAGCCCACATGTGTCCTTACAAGAAAACCCTTAAATACTACTTTCATATCTGTTTAAAAACTATTTCCAAACCCTTTCATTACTCTCTCTTTTTTTTTCCACTCTCCTTCTTTTTCATTACCTGTTAGCCCCCATTTATATAAATACTTGTTGCATCCCAGTCTCTAGCCACCACCCACTTCTACCAGGTCCCTCTGGCTCACATACTGTACTATGAAAAAACTGATACAGAAGAACATCATAATAAAAAGGACCCAGAAACACTGGCCTAAGTTACTTAGCAGCTGGTTCTCTAGTGAGAACAAGACAGAATGTGTCTTTGCTGGAAAAAAAGTAATTTTCATTTGGATAAAGGGAGCTCTTCCTATGTTAGTTGGAATATTAGGTACTAGAAAAAGCTAACAATAAAGGTTTTTAACATATTACTCAACAATAGGACAGCTAACAATCTGCTCGTAAAGGTTTTCAACCTTTTCACTGAGGTTGAAGATAATGTCTGGAGTGCCTATCTCTGTAATCATTTCTAATTATTAAAAAACTCACAGGACTTATCGTTCATTCAACCGTACTTTCCAGGTTCCTACAATATGCCAGATACTACACACTATAAGTCTATTAAAGTGTATGGAACAATTCCAATCTTATAGGCAGTGGCACTGAACAAGTGGAAGGATGCAACTATAATACCCAATAAAAAAAATATCTGTGGGGGAAAAAAACAAAGTGGCTAATAGCCTGGCCAATGTGTATCAGTGGTTGAGTAGCAACCCAAAACCCAGGAGGTCATGGTTTGATTCCTTTTGATTCCTGGTCAGGGCACATGCCTGGGTTGTGGGCTCGATCCTCAATAGAGTGTGTGCAGGAGGCAGCCAACCAATGATTCCCTCTCATCATTGATGCTTCTATCTCCCTCCTCTCTCTGAAACCAACAAAAACTTATTTTCTTAAAAAGTGGCTAATAGTTTTATTTTATTTGGAGGGGGAAGTATGTGCAGAAATTAAAGGTGAATGGCCTAAGCAGCTGGGGAAAGTGCTATATAGCACAGAGGTATGAAAGCCTAAGGAGTGGTGAAGAAATGATAAGGACTCAGAAGGAAAAGGAGAGAAGGTTGAGATAACATTAGAAAGTTCGAAGAAAGTTTGGAGAGAGTATAAAATAATCTAAAATATTAGGGGGAAAAGAAAGTATGTATAGCCCTGACTGGTTTGGCTCAGTGGATAAAAAAGCATTCATCTGTGGACTGAAGGGTCCCAGGTTCAATTCCAGTCAAGGGCATGTACCTTGGTTGTGGGCATATCCCCAGTAGGGGGCGTGCAGGAGGCAGCTGATCGATGTTTCTGACTCTCTATACCTCTCCCTTCCTCTCTGTAAAAAAATCAATAAGTTATATATTTTTTTAAATGTATAAATGGCCGAAGCCAGTTGGCTCAGTTGATAGAGCGTCGGCCTGTGGACTGAAAGGTCCTGGGTTCGATTCTGGTCAGGGGCATGTACCTTGGTTGTGGGCACATCCCCAGTATGGGGTGTGCAGGAGGCGGCTGATCGATATCTCTCTTATCGATGTTTCTAGTTCTCTAACCATCTCCCTTCTTCTCTATTAAAAAAAAAGATAAATAAAATATATTAAAAAAAAATAAAAGTATAAATGAAAACCGATAAAAAAACAGGTTAGAGATATCAGTGAGGAGCTTCCCATCTTATCCTGAAAGAAATGGACTTTAATCCAAGATTTTAAAACAAGGATCACATTTGACTTTTAAAAGACATCTGGCAATAATCTAGAGGATGATACAAAGTGAGGAAATATGGAGATCAGAAGGCTCTTAAAAAAAACTAGCTCCTAAAATTAGGAACCAGTCCTAGGCAATGCTGAGAAATGGGTGGGGAAGAGCAGAATCCACTAGAACTTGGGAGATCACTCCATCAAGGAGACGAGGAAGAGGAAGAAGTTACCAATCATTCTTGGATTCTAGTGCAGACAATATGAGGGGTTGTTTTTGCATGGGAAGGAAGCCTTCAGAAGGAGATATTCAAAGTTACAGAGCTCAGGGGACACTTATGGAATACATATAGAAATCTGAGAATCAGTAAAGCACACCAGTACTCCCTTAAGCAATGGGAGAGCTAAGAGAAAAGACCTAAGATACACCCCTGGAGAGAACAACCACAGCTTACAGTGCACGCAAAGTAAGAGGAACCAATGGAAGCTGGAGAGTGGTCAAAGCAGAATCAATGACATTGCAACACGTGAGAACAGGCATTAGGGGTCAGGTCCCAGGGCCCAGAAATGTTTAAGATACCAATAAACTGCTAGATCACATTCACAGGCAATCTCTCTTCAGAGGTAAAAGCACTGAGGTCAAGCCTCCTGCTGAAGTAGTATGGGTGCAAAGGGCTTACAATCCAAGAAAGGAGTGGCAACCACACACCTTCCTCAAGAACTTTCTTCTTCCTAACTCTATGGTGTGTTTTGGTATATGGTGTCTACTGAGGTCCGAGGACTTGCCATAGTGAGAAGAATTGATGGGTAACTCTGCTCAGTGACAGCTGAGGCCTGGTCTAAGGGTAAAAATAAGGAGTGTATCATTAAAATGGCACTTTAGGCCCAAGGCTGATACCACCTCTCCTCAGGCAAGCCAGTTTTAGCCCCTCTCAACTGAGTTTCTCACCTGTAAAATATGGTCAAAAGTTTATGCCCAATTTACCTCAAAAAGCTTTTGTGAAGATACAGGAGTAAAGCAGATGTGAATGCACTAAGGGAAAAAAATGATATAGCAGTCTATTCCCTGATTATCTCTATTCAGAATGGCCTACATTCAGTCCATTAGTTCTCAAACTCTGGTGTACATGAAAACTATATGGGACATGGTTAAAATACAGATTCTAAGACCCTACTCCAGCATAGAATATCTGGGCATGGGTCCAAGAATCTGCAATTTTATGTTCCAGGTAACTTCCGTGCAATGTTTCATGGTCCAGCCTTTGTGGGATGCTGAATCAATCCAACCTTTAAAAGATGAGAAAAGAGACTGAGGAAAAATGCTGTATCTAAGGGTTGAATACGAGGTAGCAACAAAGCAGAGAGAGAAAGTGTTACAATGAAAGATAATTTGAGCCATAGTCCTATTACTAGGGATCATATATCTGGTACATGGGAGTATTTTTATTATATAGTACGACTATTATGATGCCATTTACTGTGATTTCACCTGTTATCTGCTCTCATAAAAAGTCCTAAATTACTATTATTTTTGGAGATTACAGGGAAGACATAGGATCTATTTCAAACATGCAAGTCAACTAACTTTGAGGACTGCTAAAATACTCCATGAAGAGTTATTCTGAATCTATTATCCACTTCAGTTACATCCAATCTCAGGGTAGCCTGATTTGCATGTAGAGGCCTAAACTCAACTATCCCGTTATCTAGAAAATGTTCTACCATTTAATATTCTTGGCTTTGAATAACTTAAGACTCATTTACTTGAGGTCCCAAGAAACTCTGAAGCCTGGTTAAAGTAGCTGAAATCAGGAGTTAGAAATGTGTCATCTACAAAGCCTAGAATTCAGATCCCCACTAGCTACAACTCAGGGCCAGATTAGCATGTCCAATGGCAGTGTCACTTCTTGAACAAGTACTGCAAACTAATAAGCTTCTCATTCCCATGTTCAAAATTTATTTGGGCAAACTGCCAATCAAAATTGATCTAATTGGGAGGGTGGGGGCACCTGATACCTCCCAAGTCATGTATTGTGCTGTATTTCCAATTAAATTGGGGGAGGGGGAGGAATAAAAATCCAGAATTATAGTTTACATGGCAATACAGCATGCTGCATACACTAAATACATCCTCTGTATGAGTCTAAGACTTTCATCATTAAAAATACCTTCCCAAAAGATTCTCTGAAATTACATACCCAACCTAAAGCAATAAAACTACAGTTTAAAAAAACAAACAAACCTCAGAACCTATCATATGGGAAAACATTATAGCTTGGAGGGACAGGAGCCAGCACACTTGCTGATCATATTCCAAATGTACCCTCTTCTGTATACAACTTCATTATTGCTTTGAGAAATCAGTAGTAATGAGACAGAATCAGACTGTAATAGATAATAACAATAGTCCTAGCCGTTTTGGCTCAGTGAGTAGAGCATCAGTCTTCAGACTAAAGGGTCCCTAATTCAATTCCTGTTAGGGCACATATCCAGGTTGTGGGCTCCGTCCCCAGTAGGGGGTGTGCAGAAGGCAGCTGATCAATGATTCTCTCTTATCACTGATGTTTCTATCTCTCTCTCCCTCTCCCTTCCTCTCTGAAATCAATAAAATATATATATATATTTTTTTTTAGAAAGAGAAAATAACTATAGCATGGACTTTGGCTTCCTTACCCAATTGTTTCAACTTTTAAGGAAAAGAACCAGTTATATTAAATAACAAAGAAAACAACCCACTACCTCTGCTTATGATAAAAAATTAGACAACAAAAATACTTACACGGGACTGGAATTCAAAGAGCAATGATCCACCATCATTTCTGGAAGGAAATCCAACTTAAACGCAGCCATCACCTCACTCTCCCCTTCAGAAGCCAATGATATTAACTTGCTGCACTTGTCTGATCCACAAATACACACAGCTTTAGCTTCCTGGGCCCCACAAAAAACACAAAGTGGAAACAGGAGCTCAGGGAAACCAGCAGTAAGTGCCACAGGAACAGGCAGGACTGGGGAAGGGAAAGGGAGCATTGGATTAAAAGGGGGATGTGACCATGTGAAGGGAGGCTCAGCCCTGCACACAATGAAAGTGCTGATGCACCAGGCTTGTTTTGTGTGATTTTCCCTGGCAAAGCAGTACTAAGTGCACTGTCAGATAAATAGAGTGTCAGATCCATGAAGATAGCAGTGGCTAACAGAGCAGAAAAAAACACAAACTTGTTTCACATCTTCCCAACTCCTCTCCCTGCGAATTAGTTTCTGAGGACCCCCAAAACCTGAAACTACCTGGAAGGAAAAAACACCTCACTTACGTGGTCTGAAAATGTTTTTGGAAACTGGGTTGTTAGCCTTGGTCGAAACTTAGTTTCCAGGTGCCAAAGACAGCAATGAGCACAGTGCTTGGGTCCAAATTACCTCAAAACAGTCACATACAGAGGACCACTGGTTCAGACCATCAAAAGCATCCAGGAGCAAGCTGGTTGAAGAACTGGACACCAGGAACTTACTGCTCACATAACTACTACCCGCACTGGACCTTGCTTTCTTGATGGCGTTGACAGCAAAGTGGGCTTCCTCATCAGAGTGAAGGACTTTAAAAATTGCTGCTTCAGTGACATTCATTAGGTGGCACAAGGCAGAACTTCTTCCCTAACTCTGAATCTTAATTTGCCAGAAAATTTAAAAGGCAAAAATGAAAATGGAGCTGTAATATTCTGCCTCTTGACAGAGTACTAGAAAATTCTCAGTTGTTTGAGTTTCCTGATAATGAAAACGAAACGGGGCCTGCTAGGGACAAGCACTCAGACATGGAAGGAAGGGCAGAGAAATGCAGGCGAAGCCTCTTAGGCCTCTGTCCTCCTTTAAACCTGCTAAACCATGATTAATGAGTGCAACATAAAAATCCTATTGTGGGGAGTAGAGATGGATATACTTAGCAGTAAGGCAGATGTGGTGCTCCCGTTCTCAATTTAGCTCCACATCCCTCCAAACAACAAATGGTGGCATTTCAATATTTAGGCAATGACTCTAAAACTGAAGGTTCCCAAACTTCAAAGGCCTTCTTTCCATTTTTATCTTTAGGGTTGCCTTACCTCAAAGATTTCACTTCACTCAAGCTCAGTCAACAACACAGGGAACTTTGAAAAAAGAAGTTATATTCAGCCTGTAAAGAGGTAAACGAATGCACTCCTAAATGTGTATAGTTACTTAAAAAAAAAAAAACACAAAAAAACACACACACAGTATAGGCCTAACTATTCCCATCTGTGTGGAATGGCTGACACCTATCCGGCATGTGACTGAGGAATGTAGAACTGTGTCTTCTGTCCAATATGCATATAGAACCATCCAAAACTTAAAAGTATAATAGCAGCTAACTACTTTTCTATTTTGTCAGAGGCCCTGGCTCATTTGATCTACTGCTTTAGAGGCAGAAGTAGCATGAGCTCTCTTCCATTCCACTGAAGGAGGAAGCAAAAACAAGCTACAAGTGAGAGGAGACTGGCACAAAAATACACAGTTCACCAAGCCCTGGCTGCCAGGCAGAGGATGGGAACCCAAGCTGGGACTGGTTAAGTTACATTAGGTATGTCCTAGTTTCTCCTGTGTACACTGGCGCTGGTCCCATGCCTCCTCCTATATAGTAAGTTATCTGGACCACTGAGTAAATTTGTGAGATCGTTAACCAAATCAGATTTTTTAGTTCAAGGATTCCTTTAAAAAGGAATCAACGAATTTTAAAGAATCCCACTGGTTACTGTTATGCTTTTATTCTTCAGTAAAAATTCATGGCTTGTAATTATATCTCTGTTTCAATCAGAATCACATCTAGAACAAGAGAGTACTTAAATGTGGGAGACTTCACTGAATAGCCTGGCACTGCTCAGTGCATGAAAGGATGTTCACTCCTTACAGTAATTTTCACCAAGCCCAATGCTGAGAAGCATTGACTTGGAATAATGATTTAAAATCTACTTTACGATATATAAAGCAACACTGCTTTAAAAATCATACAAGATGGGAATGTTATTACATGAAGAAGAATGCTTCCTTTTAGGCAGGTCACAAGAGTTATCTCAGTATAATTAAATTCAACATGCTGGGGGTGGGACGCACAGAAACTAATCACAAATCAATTTTAGAAAAGGGTTACAAAGTTAATTGATGATAAAAAACAATTATGGGAATACAAAATGCAAGTGTTAAAATTAAAAAGCAGAATCAAGAGTTATTCACAAAAAAAAAACGCCCAGGTTGTTTTTAATTTCTAAATCAGAAACACATTCCAGGCTTTTCCTATGAAAAATGCACTAGAAATAAAGAGTTAGCAGGAAGAATTATAACCAAGGGTCCACTGAAAAAGGACTTAACGTTCCTGTTCCCTAAGTCCCTTTTTACCACCTGTCCTCGCATTATGAATTTATATTCACGAGTTCTTTTTCTTTCTTTGTCTGTCTCAGTTTTCTTTGCTTAGAATATTCTCTATTTTCTAAGGGCAACAATTCAAAGCCTTATTATATGAAGGCAGGGGCAACCGGTCTGCTATAGCATTAAGAATCCAAATCATTAAAACTGATGGGTAGAGCCCGGGCCAGTGTGGCTCTGTTGGTTGAATGTTGTCCCATGAATTCAGAGACTTGATCCCCAATATTCTACATGCAGGAGGCAGCTGATTGATGTTCCTCTCTCTCTTAAACACACACACACACACACACACACCACACAATAAAAAAATATATTTTTTAAACTAAAATGATAGGTAGATAAGGAAATTCTTAAAAGATTCCCTTAAACCTGCACTTAAAATATCCGAATGGAATAAGCAGTTTAAAAACTGAATTAGAAGAATTGCTAGAAATCACAGCCTTTGTTTTGTCGAGAGTGAAAGAAGAAAGCATAGGCAAGGAAAAAAACAACAACAAAAAAACCACCAACAACCCAGGTGGTACATGCAAATATCAGGCTATAGTGTTGTAACCAGGGAGTTCAATAGCAGGTGAAGGGATTTTATACTTCCACCCTGATAATATAAATGTGTTTAAAGGGCAAAATGTGAAGTCTAGTTAGATGAGCTCACAGAAAATGAGAGCCTACTGCTAAATTATAAAAAAGAATCTATGTCATTAAAAATCACCATCAGGCTCAGCCGGCATGGCCCAGGGGTTGAGCATAGACCTATGAACCAGGAGGTCAGTTTGATTCCTGGTTGGAGCACATGCCTGGGTTTCAGGCTCCATTCACGGTGTGGGGTATGTAGGAGGTGGCCAATCAATGATTCTCTCATCATTGATGTTCCTAGCTCTCTCCCCCCTCTCCCTTCCTCTCTGAAATCAATAAAAATATTTTTTAAAATCACCATCAGCATATATGTATATGTATGTGTACATGTACGGGGTACGTGTGTGGAAAAGTATAAAAATCTAGGGAAGTCTTAACCTCAGACAGTTAAGTGGACTGGATATCCCCCCTTACTCGCTCCCCCCACACACACAACTTCTGGAGAGTTAGATAATGTAAGGAACGCAGAAAAGAAGCAATTGATACATCGGGAAAATAATAATCAGGATAACTTAATTTAGCTTAAAATCTTTATGGACTTAAATTCTCACTTTAAAACTTCAGTATTTCTACTATAATTACTGGGTCTCCTACAGCTCCCAATCCAGTATCTTGAATATGCAAAAATATACTGACCTAAATTGGTAATGATGTCGTTGGCATCTCACTTTGCGGGAGCTTTTTTGCAAAAAGTGTGGCAGTTAAGTATAATTTAAAACAAGCCAGAAAACTTTGTAAGTTTCCAATAAGAATATAGACAATGAATTTTTCTAAACTTGGGGGAAGGGAGTTTTAAGGTAACAAATAAAAAAATATTGTAAGTAATTTTAATTTCAAATCTAAAATCACTGTTAAACAAAAAGCACTGAGTTTAATGACTATTGTATCCAAGTTGGTTTGCCAATAAAAGTGTCATATATGGTATACTGAAAGGAAGAAAAAGTACTACCTTTTTGAAATCTAAGAGGTTTTCCATTGCCTCACCCATCCTTAATCACTACTATCTTCTCCCCCAATCAATGTCAAAGAGAAAGACCTCTTCTCTACTTAGTTCAGTTGGCAAAAATTTGCTCAAAACCTCCCTTAAGAGTATACTGTCAAACTGTGACCACACTTCAAATAGGTCATATTTTCAGATACCAAACTAGCTCTGGAGCTTAAGTGTAATTTTTTATTTAAGGTCCAGTGATGATTAAAATATCAGTATGTTGAACAATTTCTGGTTCCAGGAAGGTAACATTATCTGTGTAAAGTCCATTAAATTCTGTTCTCAACCTTGTTCTAGTTTACTCGGAGGTCTTCCATTTATGAAATAGAATGGGAAAGAAAGTCAGCTGGGTAACTGATAAATGGAATACTGCTACCAACTCTCTCTTTCTCTCTCTTCCCTTTCTTCCTTCCCTTCCTCCCTCTCCCTTGTCCCCACCTCTTCCAAAGCTATTAGAACTAGGCAACAGGTAGTCAATTGGGAGATAAGCCTGCCTTGTAAAATTTTACCTAAGGAAAAAGAGTTGGGAAAGGGCTAAAATATATTTCTAGTTTCCTAATAATAATATTTCCTAGGAAATATTATCTCATAATGTAGAAAAAAAGCCATCACCTTTCTGAAGGTAATTTTTTCATATCTGCACAACAGGCCTCATGCAAGAAGGTTAAAAAGATGCCCACGGAGCACACCCATCCAGCAGTTAGCCCATACCTGTAGCTTTACACCTCCCTCTCTGGACTATGTCTTCACTCTAAAAAACCAAGGAAAGAAAAATAAGTGGGCCATGCCTACACGTCTCATAATTTCAGATATGTAATGTATCTTCTTTCCAAATAAAAGCCCTCTTGGAGCATCATCCCATGCACGAAAAGGTCGAGGGTTTGATTCCAGGTCAGGGCATGTACCCAGGTTGTGGGTTTGATCCCCAGTTGGAGCACATGTAGGATACACCGATCAATGTTTCACTCTTATATATCATATCCATGTTTCTTTCTCCCTTTCTCTCTCTCTTTCTCCCTTTCCCTCCCTCTTCCTCTCTCTCTCAAGTCAATTTTTAAAAAGCTTGTCCTCTGTCCTAACTAGTTTGGCTCACTGGATAGAGCATTGGCCTTCAGTCTCAAGTGTCCCAGGTTCGATTCGGTCAAGGGCATGTACCTTGGTTGCGGGCACATCCCTGGTGGGGGATGTGCAGAAGGCAGCTGATTGATGTATGTCTCTCATTGATGTTTCAAACTCTCTCCCCCTTCTTTCCTCTCTGTAAAAAAAGTCAATAAAGTATATATATTTAAAAATAAAATAAAAAAGCATGTCCTCGGGTGAGGATTAAAATAAAATAAAAAGAGTACCTCCCTCTCCCATCTTAAAAAAATATATTTTTATTGATTTCAGAGAAGAGGGAGAGGGTGAGAGAGATACAAACATCAATGATGAGAGAAAATTACTGATAGGCTGCCTCCTGCACATCCCCTATTGGGGATCAAGCCTGCATCCTGGACATGTGCCCTGACCAGAAATGAAACTGTGACCTCCTGGTTCATAGGTCAATGCTCAACCGCTGAACCATGCTGGCTGGGACCTCTCCCATTCTTAAAGTACACAATACCTTGAAGATTAATTGCATTTAACATATTACAATGAATTTTTAAACACCATCAACTTAAAGATGGCGAATTAAAGTACCAAAAGGCTTAAAAGAGCCTTGTCCCAAAATGTCAGACAAATTGTAAAACAATGATTAGGATTCATGAGGTTGAATTTCAATATATCTAAGTCACCAAAACAATCATTTTTAACATCTGCTTTTGGATGGGAAAACTACAATAAAGCTAAAGGCTGCACAGTTCTTTCCACAATTAAGGATCGTGCTATTAATGTAGTGAGGCTACGTTACTGGCCTTCTTGAATAAGTGCCAAGCATAAAATTCTTCAAAGGCAATCAAGTCCCTGTCTGTGTAAATGCTTCTCGCTAGCCCTGTAAATGCAGGGTGGTGGTGAACCACTGAAACCAAGAAAGTCAGAAGATAAGGAAGTTAATTGAAGGTAAAAGCAAACAGAGAAACCACAAAACCAATTTGTTTTATTTTTAAACATTATCAAACAATCTTGCAAGTAAAGATCGATTCTGTAAAGCTGCCCAAATCCTTACAAACATCTTCGACAACTCCTCCAGCTATATACACAGAGAACTGCTCAAAGTCAATAAGGACAAAGTCTATATTGGAAAGTGTAAGAACCCTGAATGTCAAAGCCAGAACCAGAACTGAGAGACACCACACTTTAGCTACCCTCCCTGAAGACAAAGATGTTCCTTGACAAGCATAAAATCAGTGCTGAGGTGGTTTTTTGAAAGCGGAATCGAATAGATTACTACAAATCAAGGAATTAAAGATGCCATAGATCAGCGGTTCTCAACCTGTGGGTTGTGACCCCTTTCACAGGGGTCGCCTAAGACCATCGGAAAATGCAGATATTTACATCACGATGCACAACAGTAGCAAAATTTCATGGTTGGGGGTCACCACCACATGAGGAACTGTATGCAAGGGTCGAGGCCTTAGGAAGGCTGAGAACCACTGCCATAGACGATGACAAATGTGTGCATCTTCAAATTAATAAAATATGGTACTTAAAATTTGTAAATCTTATCTGAAAGTAGGGAGAAAAGTCTAGACATTTACAAAGTGAAAATAATTATGAGTTTAACATTTTTTGAACATTTATTAATACCATGCAGTATCTTGGTGCTTTATATTTAATCCTCCTACCTACCTTAACTTTACTGACAGAAAAGAAAAGATTCAAAGAAATTAAGTTAATTGTCAAGATCACCTGAATCCAGGCAATGAAAAGATTAGGAATATAAAGCCAGGTACGTTAGCCATGGCCAAGTGATTCACTTGGTTGGAACCATCATCCCATACACCAAAAGGTTTTGGGTTCGATCCCCTGTCAGTAACTGATCGTCTCCCTCTCAAATCAATAAACATACCTTCGAGTAAAGATTTTTTTAAAAATTAAATAAATGTGTTCAAAGCCAGACACTTGAAACTTTTGGTGAAAGGAGAAAAACTGTGTACAAGGAAGATCACATACACAAACCAAAGAAAAAACTGTTTAAATGCTGAGGGCCATAAAGTTCAGTCTGTCCTTTCTTCTAAGACAAATTTTCTACCTAAATAAATGTAAAAAGTCTTCAGTCACACGAGAGATACAATTAAGGTTAGTGAAAACTTCATGCTGCCCTAACCGATTTGGCTTAGAGGATAGAGCATCGGCCTGCAGACTCAAGGGTCCCAGGTATGATTCCGGTCAAGGGCATGTACCTTGGTTGCGGTCACATCCCCAGTAGAGGTGTGCAGGAGGCAATTGATTGACGTTTCTCTCCCATCAGTGTTTCTAACTCTCTATTCCTCTTTGTGAAAAATCAATTAAAATATATTTTTTTAAAAAAACAACTTCATACTGTTAGTAGGCAAGTGACTCTGAGCAAGTTAATTAACATCTCTAAGTGTCACTGATAAAAGACAACTTTACATATCTCAAAAGGAATCAAAGGGATGACCACAATTCAAGCCATTGTACAAATTTCTAACTGGAAGAGGAAAGAATGATAGAAATGACTTGGGAAAACTGTGCTCTTTTTTTAAAAATGTCTATTACCTGTTAAGACTGCATGCAATGCCCTTCTTTTTCTCCTATTATGTGGCTGGTTCAATAGGAAGACTGGGCTTACTACTTTGGAAAATTGCATGTCCTCCTGCTCCCATACTCTAGGAATCAAGTAACCAGATAATAGGATCAACTGCAAAGCTTTCCATACTTAGCATACTAGCCAGGTTCATCTCTATGCAAAAATCCACCAGTGAATGGTGCTAAAATCCAGTAGAGTTTGACCGGGGTAGCCAATCTACTTATTTTCCTTGGGAACCTGTAGCAGGGAAGTAAGTTACCTTCAGATTATAATCCCACAACCTGGACACACACATCACAACTAATAGGGTAGAATCTACCTCAAAAGACTAGTGCATTAAATGAAATAAAATGTGGAAAAGCACTAAACAATAAGTAGGTGTAAATGGGGATGACTAGGTAGATGAAACAGGTACACTGAAGCAGGAAGTAAATTCCTTTCTAGTTGTTATTCCCAGAGAATCTCCTTCCACTCTAATAAATTACTTTATGTTGAACAATCTGGGTCCTATACTGCGTACCAGTTAATAATGTGGATTTTGCCAAAGCTGGTTTGGCTCAGTGGATAGAGTGTTGGCCTGTGGACTGAAAGGTCCCAGGTTGGATTCTGGTCAAGGGCATGTATCCTGGTTGCGGGCACATCCCCAGTGGGGGGCGTGCAGGAGGCGGCTGATTGATGTCTCTCTCTCATTGATGTTTCTGTCTATCCCTCTCTCTTCCTCTCTGTAAAAAAAAAAATCAGTAAAATATATTTTTAAATAATAATAGTAATAATAATAATAATGTGGATTTTTTCAAGTAACACCTATGTTGACATATATATGATTTGATATGTATGCTATTTTGTTGTATTGACAGCAAACTTCTAAACTTCATGTGTCAAACAGGTGTTAACATGATAGATATTTTTATGCTTGAAAATGTTGAATTTCGTGCCCCAAAAAGAGTATTTACAGGAAGTTTTAATTCATTGCTTTATTTTAAGGAAACATGCTGTTGAAAGTTAATGTATACTTCGGGAAGCTTATGGTGAACATGCTCAACCTCAAGATACTTGTGAACGCTGGTTTAAACACTTTAAAAGTGATGATTTCGATGTGAAAGACAAGGAATGTCCAGGTCAACTGAAAAAGTTTGAAGACCAACAATTACAAGCATTATTGGATGAAGATGCGTGTCAAACTCAAAAACAACTTGCAGAAAGATTAAACGTTGCTCAGCAAACTATTCCGATCGTTTACAAGCAATGGGAAATATTTTAAAGGAAGGAAAATGGGTGCCACATCAACTGAACAAAAGCTAAATGGAAAACCAAAAGGTCATCAGTAAACTGTTGCTTCAACAGCATGAAAGAAAGTCTTTTTTCCATCAAATTGTGACTGGTGATGAAAAGTGGATTTATTGAGAATCCCAAACGCACAAAATCATGGGTTGATCCAGGTCAATCATCAACATTGACTACAAGGTCAAAAACTGCTTCAGAAAGAAGACAATGCTCTGTTTTTGGTGGGATTGGGATGGTATGGTATATTATGAGCGTGTCAAACCAGGTGAAACCATTAATACTGATCACTATCAACAACAAATAATCAGTATGAACCATGCTTTGATCGTGAAACGACCAGAATGTGCCAGAAGACATGGCGAAGTAATTTTGCTTCATGATGACGCACCATCACACACTTCAAAACCAGTTAGAGACACATTAAAAGATCTTGCCTGGGAAATATGAATCCACCCGCCTTAGTCAATAGACCTTGCTCCTTCAGATAACCACTTGTTCCAATCGATGGCACAGGCGCTTTCTGAGCAGCACTTCAAAACGTAAAACGAATGAACACAGACACTGGGGGGTTGGGGTATGCCTGGGAGGGAGGAGGGGCAATAGGGAGATATGTATACATGTAACACAATAAAAACAAAACAAAACGTAAAACGTACAAAGAAGTGTAAATTTGGGTCTCTGAATGGTTTGCCTCAAAACAAGAAAAGTTCTATTGGGACGGTATCTACAAATTACCTGAAAGATGGAGGAAATGTGTAGCTAGCGATGGACATTACTTTGAATAAAGCACTTTTGAGCTCTGCCGGCTTGGCTCAGTGGATAGAGTGTTAGTCTGCAGACCGAATAGTCCCAGGTTCGATTCTGGCCAAGGGCACATGCCTGGGTTGCAGGTTTGATCCCCAATAGGGAGTGTGCAAGAGGCAGCCAATCAATGATTCTCTCATTACTGATGTTTCTAACTCTTTCTCCTCTTTCCTCTCTGAAATAAAAAATAAATATTTTTAAAAAGCACTTTTGATGTTTCTCTTGAAATTATTATGGTTTCTTTGATTACAAAATCTGCATTATTAACCAGTACACCTGTTAGTTCTGACTTGTCTTAGTCAACAGGGATGGAACCTAACACTTGCTCTGTGGGGTGTACAAAAATCCTTTTTTCTCTTGTGACACCACTCTGTGACTACTATTTCCATGATTCAGGCTTAAGTTTAGGGCTTCTGACTTTACTGACTGAGTCATCTATGTGTGTCCTCTCCCTGACCCTAGTAGAAAAGTTTATAAACAGATCCCAAGCTCATCTCCTCCATTGGCCAGTATGCTCATCCTTTCTTTAGTGGCAACATTTTTTTCCAGCTTTTAAAAAAAGCTGTGGAAAAACACATACATAAAATTTACCATCTTAACCATTTTTTATAAATATATATATTTTATTGATTTTTTTTAGAGAGGAAAGGAGAGGGATAGAAAGTTAGAAACATCGATGAGAGAGAGACATCGATCAGCTGCCTCCTGCATGCTCCCTACTGGAGATGTGCCCACAAACCAAGGTACATGCCCCTGACCGGAATCGAACCTGGGACCCTTCAGTCCGCAGACTGATGCTCTATCCACTGAACCAAACCAGTTTCGGCCATTTTAACCATTTTTAATACAGTTCAGTATGTCAACATTGTTGTGCAATGTTGCAGCAATTTTTTAAAAATATATTTTGATTTTTTACAGAGAGGAAGAAAGAGGGATAGAGAGTTAGAAACATCGATGAGAGAGAAACATCCATCAGCTGCCTCCTGCACGCCTCCTATTGGGGATGTGGCAGCAACCAAGGTACATGCCCTTAACCGGAATCGAACATGGGATCTTTCAGTTCGAAGGCCAATGCTCTATCCACTGAGCCAAACTGGTTAAGGCCTCTCCTTTTTCATCAAGATTCTTAATCTGAGAACTTCAGGTTTCTTTAAAGTTCATAGATGAGCTTTGAAGAAAGGGGAATAGTATGTCTATAAACCCTATGACTTGTGTGTGTGTGTGTGTGTGTGTGTAAATGTGTGAAGATGGACATGGGAGGTTTCCTGAAGAGAGAATCCAAAATTTTCATCAGTTTCTCTAATCACCTGAACTTTGATTCTCTCTGCTGCAAAGAAACAAAACTAACAGTATGTTAGACAAAGGCCAGACCTGATGTCATTTGTGTGATCTTGAGTGAGTCACTTTTCCTGGGCTTCAGTTTCCTCATCTATAAAACTAGAAGATAGGACTAAATTAATCCAGATTATCACTAAGTCATCTAAAAAGCACAATCCTATCTTCTCCAAATGGATTTCAAAGCATTATTCAAGGTCTAGTTCAATTCCCACCATATATGAGATACCTAGGAGAAACTATGTATAAACCTGATTTCTAAACTTGTATTAATGAAATATATTCATATGCTATCGTTTTGTGAACAAATAAGTCCCTCTCTTTTCTACTTATATCCCCAAGACACCTGGAATAAAGATAACACATTATCAGACCTTCAATAGTTGAACTAGAATTCCCCAGTTTATCTACTCTAATTTATAAATCTTATATTAGCATTTACATTAGTATGTCTGCACATAAATGTGTACTTTTCCATAAAAAAAAGAATCCCCTCCCCTTCAACTTGGGGTATTTCAGTAAAAGTAACACTATGAGCAGTTTCCCCTTGCTGTTTTAATAGAAGTAGATTTATTAAGTACTTATTTCCCTTCACTTTTTCTACTTCCTCAATTTAAAAAAATATTACCTAAATAGGTTAGCGTTTAGGTAAAAAAGCCTACCAGGCTCTTTTTCTATGTCTATATTAAGATGTGTGCACATTCAATCATAATTATTATCTAATTAAGTATACACTATATACTTATAAACATTTTCTTGTGAACAGTGCATATTTAAGAATCAGTCAGAAATGGCATGAATTTGCTAATAACATCCTATGTGTCACAACTAACCAACAAATATAACAACACCTATTTTACAAAGCCAACGTAATTATCTAGTCCTCTTAAACTGCTAAAAAAAGGGGGGGGAGGCAGTAAAGTCGGATGGGGGTGGGTGAGTTGGCTCTTTGTTCTCCTTCCTTTCCCTATCTGCCATCCTATCTTTTGTATAGTTATGTGATCCTTCCATATAACTATATAGGCACCTAAACGAGCCATCTCACCTAATGGAGATCCTATTTTGGAGGTGTTCAGGTTAAGCAGAAAGGGAATGTAAAATACATAGTTTTTAAACCTCTTTTCCTACTTCCTTCTGAAATGCCTACACTCTCAAAATAATTTTCAAATCCCCATAAAGTATTCACTCTCTCCTACTATAGCTCTCTATAGAGGGCCGGGGGTGGGGTGTAGGAATCTCATTCTGTTTTAGCTCTTCCTGTTTCCTTGGCAGCACTATCAGAACTGGGCAACATATCTCCGGGTGTAGCAGCAGTAATTTACACATAGTAGCTAATATGTGGCTTCCTCTGGGAAGAATTGCTAACTTTTTCATGTATCCTTCTAGTTTGAACCCCTTGTTCCAGCAATATCAAAATTAAATATTTAACTAGTGGCTTAACTTTCAAGACATGGAACCATGCACAGAAATCACAGGCAGCAAAGACTCCCCATTATGTGGTAAAGTGGGGACTCTAAAGACCTACCTACCTACAGGGACTAAAACAAAATACCTAATCCAAACTTGAAGGGCTCAGTCATTACACTGTATCACTTGCTTAAATCTGGCCATGTTATAAGACCACCATCTCCGCCTTAGTTTCACTGCCCTGCCATAAAGCCAAATCCATTTCATCTAGTGAGTCACTACTGCTCCTTTCCAACTGCATTTTGATTTCAGCCCACTTGTGCAGCTCATCAGGGCTGCACCTTATGTTAGTACCATGTAGGCAGAATGTGACTAATCTTTTTTCTAAAACATTGTCAAGAGTTACTTCTAAAATTACTTTATAATCTTGATGTCTCCGAAGAGTCATTTCTGTAATACATAACCTCTGGAAAAGACTTTATAATTATTTTTCTGAATGTCCAAAGGAGATTTTTTAGCATTTTCACTCCCATTTGCAGATGAGGAAATTAAAATTAAGAGAATAAATTAAGTGACCCAGGTTCCATAACCAGCCAGTGAGAATTTTACTTTCTGGAATCATGGCACTCTGGTAAAATAAGTCCATTTGTAAAAAAAAAAAAAATTTTTTTTTAGAGGGGAAGCTCAAAATAGAATGTTGATTTTTTTTTTCTGAAGTGATTACTGAACTTTAAGTATAACTACTTGGAATTTAAAGGCTAATTATGATGACTAAATGGTCTCATATCCATCTGATAGTTTTAAGAATAAAAGGACAGAATGAGCCAGGTAACACAAATGTTTTTCTAACTGGTAAAGATTGTAAATGGGTGAAACTAACATTTGAGAGAGAGAGAGAGAGAGAGAGAGAGAGAGAGGGAGGGAGGGAGGGGGAGAGAGAGAGATATGACTTGCAGATTCAGCTACCACCACTAATTCCCTTAAAATAAAAACAAATTTTTTTAAAAAAAATTTTTAAAAAGAGGGAGGCCCAGTTGAAGTGGTTCAGTAGGTTCAATCCCTGGTCGGGGCATCTATAAAGAGCAGCCAATTCAATGTTTCTCTCTCACATGAATATTTGTTTTACCTCTCTCTAAACATGTCCTCCAGTGAGGATTAAAAAAAAAAAAAGGAGGGGCTGCCCCTGCCTACTTTAGGTAACTTACTTCTTCTGTGGCCATAATGATTGCTAGGCTTGATAATAAAACTTATCCTGCCCTAGCTGGTTGCTCAGTGATTAAAGCACTGGCCCTCAAACAGAAGGGTGGAGGGTTTCTATTGAGGTCAAGGGCACATACATCGGTTGCAGGCTTGTCCAGGTCAGGGGCACGTGGGGGAGGTAGCCAATCAATGTTTCTCTCTCACATTGATGTTTCTCACTTTGTCTCTCCCTCTCCCTTCCACTCTATCTAAAAACATGGAGAAAATACCCATTAACAAAAAATATATATATTTTAATAATAATAATAATAATAATAATAAAACGTATCTCAAGGTTTCTTAAATCTTCCATTTCAGATCATATGTTCATTCTAGTAACTCTTTGGAATGCTAGTTTGACTGCCAGTGCATTGCAACCTTTTTGACCACTAATAATATTCTTCAGGATAATATCCCTTGCTAAATATTTTTAAAAGATCTTAAGTATCTTTATCTTTATCAATACTGAAAACTGCACATGCCCTTTGAATCCAGCAATTCCGGTTCTAGAAATATACCCCTCAAATAGTTGATGTACACAGACTATGCAAAGGGTCATTTGTAAGAATACTATTTATAATAGCAAAACCTGGGAACATATATATATGCTCATCATTTGGGTGCTGGTTAAAAAATATATAGTATAGCAATAAAACAGCATACTGCAGCTATTAAAGAGAATAAAGAAGGTAGTTCCAACCTCTATTAAGGATTGATCAGAAGGCTATATTTATATAATCAGAAAGGAATTATATATGGTTTGTACATAAACAGAACTCTGGAAGGATAACAAAAACTGCTAACAAAGTTGTAAATGTGGAATACTGGCTGAATTATTTACAAATTAATGTTACTTATTCTACAGTAAATTTTTATTGTTAATCCTCATCTGAAGATCTTTTCCCATTGATTTTAGAGTGTGTGGAAGGGAGGGGCAGAGCCACAGAGAGAGAAAAATTGATGTGAGAGAGACACATCAATTAGTTCCTTTCCCACACAAACCCCAACCAGGGCTGGGGATCAAACTTGCAACCGAGGTCTGTGCTTTTGACTAGAATCTAACCCGAGACCCTTTAATCTGAGGGCAGCTAGGACCATTCTACAGAAAAAAATTTAAAAGGAAACTCTAGAAACTATGAGGTACAAAGTAAAGGCCTAACTCATGCTGTTCCAAAACAAGAACTTTTGTTTGTTTTCTACTTTGCCTGAAACTTTTGTGTGGAAACAGCCATTGTCTAGGTGAACCAGCAGTGTACCACAGGTGAGCTGGGTAGTTATACTGCACCGTTTGAAATTACCCAGCAACTCAACTGATATGAAGGCTGGCCTATTTACAAAGTTTAGAGCCATTTTCAATCACTCAGCTGTATATCTATGTGTACATTTTCTTCAATCAACCTTTTCTACCAGGGAAAGTACACCATTAACTGAATTCCAATAAAGGGACAGGGTGAGATAATATGTCAAAACAAATTCTATAAATACAGTTTCTGGCCTCGTATCTCACAAAGGAATCAAAACAGCTTCAAGCTTAATAGAAAAATTCTAGTTCTGCAGTATCTTACTTGAAGGCTCTAGAGAACAGAAAAGGCCAGGGATCTGGAATCCTGTTTCTCACACTGTATCTTGTCCCCCTCTCCCTATCTCAGAGGGAGGTTAAGATCAAATTGTAGGTATCATTCCAGGTCCGCATCTCCTCACCTCTTCCCTTATCTTAGCCCCACAGTACCCAAACTCATTAATATCCTTCACTGAGCTCACTCCACCTATTAGGCAGATATGCCCAATACATACAACATACAACAGCCCTTCCACAGTACCTAGCATCTACCTTCTATCACCTTTAAAACCATTGACCAAGTAGCCAAGAACCCTGCCTGTACCATCTGCCCCAACCTCACCCCAAACACATGGGCACTCAAGCAGGACGCTTCCATATGGCCCTGTTTCAGGAGGTTTATCCTATTTTTGTTGACAAGCAGGAAACTTTATTCAATCTTTTCTGTTCTTAATATCATAATCCTACAAAACTAGAAAAGACTTCTTTCTATGGAAATAATTTCTGGGACTGTTAGGTTATATGCCAAAAAGTACAAAAATTACACTTTTGCTTCAACCAGTCAGAGATTATGTTCAGGCTAGCTCTAAGGCAAATTCTAAATATATTTAATACTACCACTTTTTTTTTTAAGTTACTTCAATTACCGTGCTTTCATTACTCTCAAATTGTGCTTCTAAAGTACTTCTGACCTTTAAATACCCATTTATATATATAATCTGTCACCGCCTTCAAATCACTCCTTTAAAAAAAGTTACTGTTCCACAAAATTAAAATTTGAGTGTTTTTATTTCATTTTTAGGAAAAATGTTGTTTAGCCCTAGCCACTTGGGCTCAGTGGGCCTGCAAACCAAAGGATTTGCAGGCCCCCCCTAGGCCAGGCCCTTGTCGGGGCTGTGCAAACAAAGTGATGTATTTCTTGCATATTGATATTTCTGTCTTTCCCTCTCTCCTCCCCTCTCTAAAAATCAATGGAAAAATATCCTCAAGCCCTGATTGGTTTGGCTCAGTGGACAGAGTGTCAGCCTACGGACTCAAGGGTCCCAGGTTTGATACCAGTCAAGGGCATGTACCTTTGGTTGCAGGCACATACCTAGTAGGGAGCGGGCAGAAGGCAGCTGATCAATGTTTCTCTCTTATTGATGTTTCTAACTCTTATCCCTCTCCCTCCCTCTCTGTAAAAAATCCATAAAATATATATATTTTTAAAGATAGAAAAAAAGAAAAATATCCTCAGGTAAGGATTTTAAAAAATGGGAGCTTTATAAAATGGGAGCTCTAGCAATCAAAAACACATGTAGAGAACATCCTCTATAAATCCAGAGCCAGGCAGTACAAAAAAAGGCCTGATCTCTGTCTTTAATGAGTTTATAAGTCTTATTCAGAAGACATAACTTATACCACAAACAAAAAACATTGCACAGCTTACATCTAAGGGAAAGCATATCTGCCATCAACTTGAGAGAGAGACTAAAAAACATCTCAGGAGAACTGGTTCTTATTCCCTATCTAAATCAAACATCTGTGCTATTCAATCATAGTAAGCTAGAACATCATTTTTGCTACCATCCAATGAAATTACCCAGCCTATCATCATCATTTCTTTGAACAGTCCTCCCTGTTATCCTGTTATATCCACACAGATCTAGTTAATGGGTTAGGCAAAACTTGCCATTCCTTTCTCGTATCTTTGCTATGAGGGCTTCTCTTGAGAATGTGTAATGCAGGCAACAAGAGTTAAGGAAGCTAAAATTCTGCTTTAATATCTTTGGTAAATAGTCTGGCACAAGCAGAGATAAGCTAGCAATTTCAGGAATGCTCATGGACTTGTTAACAGCTCTTTATCATCAATAAATGAATTTGTTGGGGGAGACAGGAAGAAATAAATGCCCTGCCTTCCTCAAAAGAAAAAAGAAAAAAGAAAAGAATTTGTTGACAGTGACCTGCAAAACCAAAGTCATACAGTCATTTTCATAAGGAAATTCTAAAATAAAAATGGGTTAGACTGACTCATGATTCAATAATCCCAAATAATATTCCAAATGTTATGATAAATATATATTGTCAAACTACAATATACCCTACCACTCAGATTCTATTTACACTGCTTTCTAATCCCAGTTCTGCCACTTACTAGCCAGGTAACTTTGGGTAAGTTGTTTAACTTCTTTATACTTGTTTCCTCATCTGTAAAGTGGTTATAGTTATAGTATATACCTTACAGGGTATTTATTAGAATTAAAAGATTTACATAGGATTTAGTCAGTACCTGGCACATGAAAGTTCAATAAATGTTTCCTATCATTATTATTCCAGGTTCCAAGGTTGGTACTTATGGTGAGACAGGATGAGTCCCAAAAAGTTTTATTCTTTGACATGATTAAATAAAGATATTATGCCCTTCTTGGCAACTTTTAGTACCTACCTGGCATGGCTCAGTGGTTGAGCATCAATCTATGAACCAAGAAGTCACTGTGTGATTCCCAGTCAGGGCACATACCCACGTTGCGGGCTCAATCCCCAGTGCAGAAGGCAGCCAATGAAAGATTCTCTCTCATTATTGATGCTTCTCCCTCTTTCTCTCTCTCTCTTCCTCTGTAAAATCAATAAAAATATAATTATTTTTTTAAAAGAATTAAAGGAAACGTGGAATAGAGATGTGCTAGCTACAGTGTCCTTTACTGAAGTTGAGCTATAATATCAAAGAGTTGTCACTGAGTTTAATCTCTAATGACATCTCCTACAAAGAGTATATAGTGATTCACAGTAAAAATGGGAAAACATTAGAATGGTAAAATGAGATGGGTACTAAGAGTTGCCAAGAAGAGAAAGATGAAAGCCTGTTTAATACCACACTCAAAGAAAGTCATTTCATACACAGGACCCAGGAGAGACTCAGCACCAGGTTCTAGGCTCTAAACAAACACATACACCCAAAGCCAACAACAGACAAGTGGCAAAATGTGATTCAGAGTCAGAATACATCAAATAGTAGCATGGAACTCTGCAACCATACCACACAGGCCACAGGAAGGAGCTGTCTCAGTGAATGTGTTTCTCTAACATTTAAAGTCCTTTTCTCTCCTTACCCACCACAGTTACAAATATGTGCAGAGAACGGTCTCATCCCTACTCAGCTGACAAATTCTATTCCCAAGTCCGTATGCTTATGACTCACGGGGATTGGGGGAGGGGATAAAGTATAAAACTTGAATTTAGACTTAAGTTGACTAAGAGTGAGGAATTCATTTCTATCTAATCAGAATATCTCATAACAAATCAAGAAAGCAGCCTTTAAAAATATAGTAACAAACTCAAGACAGTTTGAAAATAGCCTGAAATCTGTCTACATGTCACGTCCCCTACTATTCCTTAAATAGACATGACACCAAAACACATTGCAAGCCCTCTGTGTAAGGCCCAACGTTACAAAGCACTCTGCATCAGCACAAACATAGCACAGGCCGAAGCAACAGGGTGTTTCCCAGTTTCCTTCCCAGCAAATGGCCAAGTTAAGAGGCTTTAGCTCCTACTACACAAAATCATTTCTTAAGAGTGCAGAGAGAGGTGTCTCAGATTTTTCTGCTCAAATCTACAATCAGGAAATTGGTATGCCAGGAAAGGAATTCATTTCCATCCCCGAGGAACTGACCTTTGCAATCAGTAGAAAAGAAGGAAAAAATACCACACACACTGCTATTTTAATGAGATAAGTTTCTAAGAGAGAAGCCAAAGACCATTTCTGACACTGTATTTTACCAATCTGGCATCCTCTAAGACATACTTTATTAAATAATACACATCTTGCCTTCTCACCCCATCCCAGAAATTCTGGAACATTCTGTATAATTTCTAATTGACAAAACAAAACAAAGACAAACCAGTCACCTCTTTAACTTGAAAATCTGAGTCCTCCACAGAAATGTACACAGACAGACAGATGGACGCATGCAAGAACACAGACTTCGAGCCCTGGCTGAGTCCAGAGCAGGCCTGATCCAGTATGGGTGCACAGGGCAGCCACATAGGCCTAGCTAGTGGGCTGCGCCTGCTGTTGCTGTACAAATATAGAAACCTGAAAAGTGGAACAGGAGCTTTAGCAGAACAGACTCTGCTCCGTGCTCAGAGAGGGAGGAGCAGAAGACCAGAACAGCTTTACCCATACATGGTTGCTGAAAGGGGGCCATTAGTGAAAGCCCAATTATCTCACACACATGCACTCTGTTCACATGCTCCAGACAAAAAACAGAACCATGCCGGCTGGTACTTGAAGGTTTGAGAGATTGTATTTCAATTAAGGCACTTCCCGATAATTTCAGTGACTTCCACCAAGAATCCCTCAGCCCAGGGAAACAGAAAAGACATTGTGAAAACTTTACTGGGTCAGATTCTTACCCAATCAGCAGAATACGTGAGGCTTAATTTATCATTTAAAATCTGAAATGTAACACAAAGAAAAGTTATTTCCCACATTTGTGAATGAGCTTATTAATCTTTACTGACCATTTGCTGTTTTCAGAAAGAAGGTCTCACACTCCAATTTTCAGACTATATTTTGGGGTCTATTTTTTCTGGTAAGAAAAAGTTAAAATAATTGCTGATATAATATTTAAAATGTATTTCTAAATAAATAAATAAAAATTTAAAAATGTATTTCCCAGGATGCTGGCTTATAAAATCAGAACCCAAATATGTACTTATATTCCCAAAATCACTTTGCTTAGAACAAATCATTCAGATTTATCTCAATGTGAAATATATGAAAAGCCTAATTTTTGAGCAGCGTGAATGCTCCAAAGATGAAACACATGGTTTTGTCCTACTCGGGATGGCTCAGTTGGTTGAGTGTTATCCCACTGCGTGTTCGATTCCCAGATTACAGAGCACATGTCCAGAGTGTGAACCCAATCACCAGAGGGGGATGCAGGAGGCAGCCAACTGATGTTTCTCTTTCTCTCCTGCTCTCTTCCTTCCTCTCTCTAAAAATCAATTTTTAATAAATTGTTTTTAATGCATGACTGAGCCCTACCTGATTTGTCTCAATGGCTCGAGTGTCAGCCTTTAGACTGAAGGATCCTGGGTTCGATTCCAGTCAAGGGTACATGCCCAGGTTTCGGGCTTGATCCCCAGAGGGGGCATGCAGAAGCTAGCCAATCAATGATTCTCTCTCATCATTTATGTTTCTATTTCTCTCCCTCTCTCTGAAATCAAATATTAAAAAGAAAAAAGTGCACCGCTGAATGGATCAAATGATTCTGTGCTTTAGCTCTTAATGAATCAAGTATGTCACACTGTCTACATATTTATTTATTCAGTATTATATGGGCTATAGAACAAATATAAGCCATACTATCATTTAACCCCAATATTTATAGTCTAGTTCTTGGATAAGATTAACATGAGATAATGAAGGCTGATAGTATATGACTAGAATTAAAACATGGAGTACAATAAAAAATGCTCTTCAAACAGAAAGACTGAGGACAGACAGGCCTAGACCCTCCATGGGTTCCATCTACCAGAATTCTCACTAAGGGACCCTACAAGTTATCTTAAACTAGAGGCCCAGTGCCAAAAATTCATGCATGGGTAGGGTCCCTAGGCCTGGCCAGCAATCAGGGCCAAGTAGGGCCTTCTGGCTGCTGGCCAGGGGCCTTCCTTCATCCTGCACTGCCCCCTGGTCGTCAGCGCATGTCATAGTGAGTGACCGAACTCCCAGTCTCCTGGTTGAACTCCCAAGGGAACAATTTGCATATTAGGCTTTTATATACATATATATAGAGAGAGAGGGGGGGGGAGGGAGGGAGAGAGGGACTAGAGCCCAGTGCACAAAATTTGTGCATGAGGGGAGGGGTCCCCCTCACAATCCAGAACTGCTTGCTCTCAAATGCTCACCTGCATGCCTGCCTGATTGCTCCTAACTACTCTCCTGCCAGCCTGGTCAACGTCTAACTGCTGCCCTACCAGCCCAATTGCCCCACACTACCCTCCCCTGCCATCCTGGTCACTCCCAACTGCCTTCCTCTGCTGACCTGGTTGCCCCCAACTGCCCTCCCCTGCTGGCCCAGTCACCCCTAACTGCTCTCTCTTGCCAGCCTGGTCACCCCCAACTGCCCTCCCCTACAGGTCTGGTCCCCCCTCAACTGCCCTCCCCTGCTGGCCTGACCCTGCCAATGTCCTCCCCCGCAGGCCTTGTCACCCCCAACTGCCCTCCTCTGCCAGCCCGGTCACCCGTAGCTGCCCTCCCCTGCAGACCTGATTGCCCCCAACTGTTCTCCCTTGCAGGCCTGGTCCCTCCCAACTGCCCTCCCCTGCTGGCTTGATCACCCACAACTGCCCTCCCCTGCCGGCCATCTTGTGTCCACAAGGGGGCAGCCATCTTTGACCACCTGGGGGTGGCCATCTTATGTGTTGGAGTTACAGTCAATTTGCATATTACCTCTTTATTACATAGGATATGAGGATATAGGATTTGGACTACATGATTTCTAAGGTCCCTCCATTCTTGAAATTTCTTTAGCACATAATTTAAAAATATAAAGTAACTTATACCTAAAATGTTTCACAGCAATATGAAATTAATACCACACTGTTCATATAGGCAAAATTATAGGGTTTTTTCCCCCCAACTGTAGAGAAAGTGTATTCTACAGAAAGATAAAATTAAACTCAGCATCCACTCTAACATCTCTAACTTTCAAGAAAATATTCTTCCAATTCAGAAATCTCTCCCTAGTACTACTATTTAGGGAAAAACAAGAGTACCTGCCACAGAGAAACAAAATGGAAGAACTAAAAAATGTTGATGCTGATGTACTTTGAGATCCTCAATTACAAAACACTGCTAAATCATCCAGTCGTGAAGCAAGCTCCAGAGAAAAGAGCACTGCCCAGCTCCTTTCCATCACTGATGTCCAATGTATATGTGTACACAATCCTAAGTTTATGTGGCATAAATACACAAATATACTAGTACCCCCCAACAACACACTTTCCCTGAAACTTAAAGAAAAACCTTAAGATTTAACTGGTCCACCATAATTACTTTAATACATTTTATCAGCAAATTAAACATTTGAAATTTTGAAATTTTCTCTTTGCCCCTTATAGGTGATACAGCAGTATTGATGAGCAAAAGATCAATGATAGTATATACCTAGTTATCCTAGTGCAAAGCAGAGCTCCATTCATACCATTTGATATACTGAAAAGAACACAGCAGGATTCGTACAATAGTGGCACTTTAATGTCCCAGAAAAAACAGGCATACAAATGTTCAGCATTTTACTAAAAACCTCTTGCCTGGCCAGTGTGTCTCAATGGCTGAGCATCAAGCATCACCATTCAATTCCTGGTCAAGGCACATGCCTGGGTTGCAGGTTCAGTCCGTGCAGGAGGCAGCCAATCAATAATTCTCTCTCATCATTGATGTTTCTCTCTCCCTTTCCCCTCTTCAATGCAGTTGGGAGGTTCTGTCTCCCTCCCACTAGAGAAAGCCAATAGCACAATCAGCAGTCAGTCCTCGGGGTGTGCGCCTCCAGAAAGGCAGAGGTTTGGAGGCGTGCGTGCGCCAGTGCATGCAGAGAGGGCTGCAGCGATTACCGAGGGACACTGAGACCCAAGGGCCGAGTAGGTCAGGGCTGATGGGAAGCCAAGGCTGTCTCCTCAGCCCTGAGACTCTGCCCCATCCAAGCTAAACACAGAGGCTTTTGCAATTTTGCAAGTGTTGTATCATAAGGCTGACTCCAGCACAGAAGTTCTCCGGGCGTAGACACAGCTGATCCTCACAACCAATTGGCTTTAAGTTCAATTCCCCCCCCCCAGTGATACCAACACAATCAAGACTTAACTACAAGAAGACTGTACACACAGTCCACAAAGGGGTGCACCAAGAGAGTCCCCCTCAGGTAACTGGGAAGGCAGAGCTACTGGGCCATATAGGACACCTAGCACACAAAGCTGCTCTACCAACTCAGGGAAGCAGGAAAATGACAAGACAAAGGAAGAAATCACAAATGAAAGAAATGGAGAAAAACAAACAACTGGATATAGAGTTTAAAATCATGGCTATAAGGTTTTTCAAGAATTTCCTAGAAAAGGTGGATAAATTTAGCGAGACCCAAGAGATGAAAACAGACCAACTAGAAATTAAACATACAATGACTGAAATAAAAAATATTATACAGACTTAATAGCAAACTAGAGAAATGCAAGAATCAAGTCAAAGATGTGAAATACAAAGAAGAAAACACTCAACTAAAAAAGAAAAAGAAAAAAAGAATCCAAAAATGAGAAGATAGTGTAAGTAGCCTCTGGGACAACTTCAAGCACCCAAAAGACTGTCAGCAGATTTCTCAACAGAAACTATGCAGGCCAGACGGGAGTGGCAAGAAATATTCAAAGTGATGAATAGCAAGAACCTACAACCAAGATTACTCTACCCAGCAAAGCTATCATTCAGAATTGAAGGGCAGAGAGCTTCACAGATAAGAAAAAGCTAAAGGAGTTCATCAACTCCAAACCAGTATTATATGAAATGCTGAAAGGTACTCTTTAAGAAGAGGAAGAAAAAAGGTAAAAGACAAAAAATTATGAACAACAAATACATATCTATCAACAAGTGAATCTAAAAATCAAGTGTATGAAAATATGATGAACAGAATAAACTGAATATAATAGAATCAGAAGCATAGAAAGTGAGTGGACTGACAATTTTCAGGGAGAAAAGGGTGAGGGGAGGTGCAAGGAGAGACTGGACAAAAATCGTACACCTATGCATGAGAACAATGGGGAGGAGATAAAGGTAGAGGGTGGGGTGGAAGCCTGGTGGAGGGGAGCTATGGGGGGAAAAAGGGGGAACAATTGTAAATATCTGGACAATAAAGATTTATTAAATTTAAATTAAATAAAATAATGAAAAAATAATAATAATGTATTCCAGTATTGGCCAGTATGTTAAGTGGTTAGTATCTGCCTCACCACAAGAGATTGAGGGTTTACCTGGAAAAGGCATGTACCTCGGTTGCAGGTGTGATCCTTAGCCCTGGTTGGGGCCTATGTGGGAGGTAACCAATATATTTGTCTTTCTCACATGTTTCTCTCTCTCTCTCTCTCTCTCTCTCTCTCTCAGCCCCCCACCCCCACCCCGCTTTCCTGCCTCTCTTCCACAATGGGGATCAACAGAAAAAATATTCTCCAATTGGGATTTAAAAAAAAATGGTGTATTCCAATTCAAACTAAATCTGAATTTTCTTGTTAATCAAATATATATATTTAAAATATATTTTTATTGATTCAGAGAGGAAGAGAGAAAGAGAGAGAAACATCAATGATGAGAATCATTGATCAGCAGCCTCCTGCATGCCCCACACTGGGGATCAAACCTACAACAGGAGCCTTTGCCCTAAATTGGAATTGAATCATGACCTCCTGGTTCATAGGTGGATGATCAACCATTGAGCCTCACCAGCGAGGATAACCTGAATTGTTTTTAGATGACAAACATCACAATGCTTTTTTCAAAAAAGTTTTGAAGCAATTTTACCACCACTACAAGCTCTTCTCAGGGGGCTCACATGAGATAAAAATTCCTTAGATGTACTTAGAGATAAACCACTAGATAATCCCTCTTTGTTACTTTTTGTTAAAGCTCCCAGTTTCCTACTTCTAAGCCTTTCCTGTAGCAAACAGAGTAACAGGAGACAGGTATACAGGGGGAAAAAAACAAACTAGAGTATGGAAGATTACCCATCCAGATAGTAAGAGGTAATAGGTAAAAATGACCGCTGCCAAATATCTCAATTTGTTTAAAAAAAAAAAAAAAAGTACATTAGATAACAAAAAACTAGCTTTCCTCTAGAGCAGTGGTTCTCAACCTTTCCAATGCCGAGACCCTTTAATATAGTTCCTCATGTTGTGGTGACCCCCAACCATAAAATTATTTTTGTTGCTACTTCATAACTGTAATTTTGCAACTGTTATGAATCGTATCTGTGTTTCCCAATGGTCTTAGGCGACCCCTGTGAAAGTGTTGTTCGACCTCAAAAGGGGTGGCAACCCACAGGCTGAGAATCACTGCTCTAGAGCCATGGTAGGCAAACTGCAGCTGGTGAGCCACATGCAGCTCTTTGGCCCCTTGAGCGTGGCTCTTCCACAAAATATCACAGCCTGGGTGAGTCTATTTTGAAGAAATTGAGTTAGAAGAAGTTTAAAAAATTTGGCTCTCAAAAGAAATTTCAATCATTAAACTGTAGATATTTGGCTCTGTTGACTAATGAGTTTGGCGATGACTGCTCTAGAGGATGGCGGTTGCCAACCAGGGACCACAGGTGGTCCATGAGGTCTGAAAGGTTGGCAACTGCTGCTCTAGGACCACAAAAGGAAAAAAGTGTCTGTTACTGAACCATTTAAGCCTGAAACTTTTAGGTTCTCATGGCAACCTAAGTCTCCTCACACTGCACATACTGTATATAAAGCACATATTTAGAGGCTTAACTAGTAAACTCAAAATGTGACATATGTGCAATGTGGGCGACAACATTATTCTGGGAACTTTAACTTTAAAATCTTCCAACTTTTATTTTACAGCCCCAAAGATGATATAATAGTCAACTATGCAGAAGGTTCGAGCTCAAGGAAGAAGAGACACAAAGAACATAAATAGAAGCAAAGAGAAGACAGACAAGAAAATCCAGGCTATCAGAAAAAGTTTCTGAACATGGCTCTCCCCCACTGTGAAATAACTTGTAAATAGAGGCTTAAAAACAAGATTGCAAGTGAGGACATATATCAAGATAGCATTTGGAATGCTCTTCAACGTGGGCTCAGTCAAAAGAGTAAGACCAGCTGAGACCGGTTTGGCTCAGCAGGTGGAACATCAGCCTGCAGACTGAAAGGTCCCAGGTTCGATTCTGGTTGGAGGCATGTACCTTGCTTGCGGGCACATCTCCACTGTGGGGTGTGCAGGAGGCAACTGATCGATGTCTCTCTCTCATCGATGTTTCTGACTTTCTATCCCTCTCCCTTCTTCTCTGTAAAAAAATCAATAAAATATATATATATATTTTAATTAAAAAAAAAAGAGTAAGACCACAGATCAGACCATTTGGTAGATGTGGCACTGACTGCAACACAGTCTGACGAGGTTGATGCTTTCTTTTTTTCTAGGAGCTCAAAGAATATAACTGTTGCCCTGACCAGTTTGGCTTAGTAGATAGAGCGTCGGTCTGCGGACTGAAAGGTCCCAGGTTCCATTCTGGTCAGGAGCATGTATCTTGGTTGCGGGTACATCCCCAGTGGGGGGTGTGCAGGAGGCAGCTGATCGATGTTTCTCTCTCATCAATGTTTCTAACTCTCTATTCCTCTTCCTTCCTCTCTGTAAAAAATCAATAAAACATATTTTTTTAAAAAAGAATATAACTGTTCAGAATCAAGAAGCATGATATCAGAGCTGTAGAACATGGGAGTTGGGGAGGGGGAAACCAGACTTTAAGAAAAAAAGTTTGTGCCAAAACCAGTTTGGTTCAGTGGATAGACCCTGCAGGCTGAAGGGTCCCAGGTTCGATTCCAGTTGAGGGCATGTACCTTGGTTGCGGGCACATCCCCAGTGGGGGGTATGCAGGAGGCAGCTGATTGATGTCTCTCTCTCATGATACTGATGTTTCTAACTCTCTATTCCTCTTGTTTCCTCTCTGTAAGAAATCAATAAAATATATTTTAAAAAAGGTTTGTGTGTGTGATGAATACTTGGGTTGTTTCCAGATTTGGGCTACTACAAATAGAGCTAAATATAAATGTTTGTATACAAAATTTTGTCTGGACACATACTTTCATTTATTTTGGATGAATATCTGGGTATAGAATGGCAAGATTGTGTAGTAAATTCATGTTTAACTTTTTAAAAAATTTCTTTTTATTGATTTCAGAAAGGAAGGGAGAGGAAGACAAAAAAATCAATGATCAACTGCCTCCTGCATGACCCCCATTGGGGATCGAGTCTGCAATTTGGGCATGTGCCCTGGACTTAGATCGAACCCAGATCCTTCAGTCCATAGGCTGATTCTCTATCCACTGAGCCAAAGCAGCTAGGACTATGTTTACCTTTTTAAATAAAATTGTCAAACCACTTACCAAAAAAAAAAAGAAAGAAAGAAAAAAAGGACATGGCAGTCTGACATCATCCTGTCTCATGTTTCACTAAATGTAACATTCAGTTTTTCTCACCCTAATATATAAAAAACCAGGGTCCATAAGGACTTAAGACTCAACTGAACGCCAGGCTGCACAATGGGCAGGGACTAGCAACTAGCAAGTGGGCTAACTGCTGACCTCTCAGAGAGAGAGGTGGGACTGATATGCTGCTGCTGCTGTGAAAGAGAGAGAAAGAGAGAAAGAGAGAGAGAGAGAGAGAGAGAGAGAGAGAGAGAGAGAGAGAGAGCGCGAGCGCGCGCACGTGTGCAAGCAGCAAGGTCTGATCCTCAAGAGGCTGCAGATCAGACCCTACTTCTCTCTCCAGGTCTCGCCTGCAGCCGCGCCTCTCTCTCTCCAAGAGATTGGCAGTTCAGCCCACTGCCAGCAGCCCGGGGTGGCTGTTGATCAGCCCCACCTCCTGTCAGGCCTAGAGATGCTGACTGGCATAGAAACCGAGAATTAGAACCAAATCTGGGTGAAATGTGAAGGCAGAACCTAAGGTGGGGTTTGAGGATGAGTTTTAAGGGCAACAGCTCTTTGGTGTAAGGTGTAAGAAAGTGATTCAATTTTTTAATGTCCAGTTTGACAGTATAGTGCATATGGATGGCTATCAGTCCAGATATAGAGATTATGTATTTTTGTCTGCCAAGAGCACCTCCTCCTGCTGAAAAAGGCTCCCTCCCCTTCTCCCCCCATTTAAGCAATCCTAGCCTATATAATCTATCTATACTAATAAAAGAATATACTAATTAGACTGGGTCAACTGGCTGTCTTCTAGATGTCTGACTTCCTTCTAAACAAAGCCATGGTGGGTGGGGGCTGAGGCAGAGGCAGTTAGGGGTGAGATCAAGCTGGCAGGGGAGGGCTGTTGGGAGCAAGATCAGGCCAACAGGGGAGGGCAGCTAGGGGCAGGCAGGCAGGCAGGCAAGTGGTAAGAAGTCAGCAGTCCCAGACTGCGAAAGGAATGTCTAACTGCCAGTCAGACATCTACTAAGGGCTCCCCAATTGGAGAGGGTTCAGGCTGGGCTGAGGGAAGCCGCCCCCATACATGAATTTCGTGCACCAGGCCACTAGTTTACTATATGATCCATGGATGGGATCATCCCACCTGCCTACCCTTAAGAACTCCATTATGATCCAAATATTTCTTCTAAATTACTTGAAGATGCTATGCTACGAATGCTATCTTAACACCACATTTCTATGCCATTTCTACTAAGGTTAAATTACTTCAATAAAAACAGTAAACAGTGTAAGGTGTAAGATCTCATCAGAGAGATTAATAGGTGTGCCTATTTTCCTAAAGCATTCAAAAGTAAGAACTTCTAGCCTTAGCTGGTTTGGCTTAGTGTATAGAGAGCATCAGCCTAAGGACTTGGAAGGATCCCTTAATCGATCCCAGTCAAGGACACATGCCCAAGTTGCACACTCAATCCCCAGTAGGGTGTGTACAGGAGGCAGCTGATCAATGATTCTCTCTCATGATTGATGTTTCTATCTCCCTCTTCCTCTCCCTTCCTCTCTGAGGTCAATAAAAGACACACACACACACACACACACACACACACACACACACACAACACATATTAGAGGCATGGTGCACAACTTAGTGCACCAATATGATCCCTCAGCCTAGTCTGAGGGATTGGACCAAAACTGGCTCTCTGGTATCCTCCAAGGGGGTCCCAGATTGGGAGAGGACACAGGCCAGGCCAAGGGACCTCACCAGTGTACAATTGGGGCCAAGGAGGGACCAGCCAGGGAGAGACCGCACAGGAGAGCTTCAGGGCATGTCTGGCCTGCCTTCCTCCGTCCTAATAAGCTCAACCCCAGCAGCAAGCTAACCTACCAATCAAAGAGTCTACCCCTAATTGTCACTGCATCATAGCGAGCCATAGCAAGCGGTTAAGCTGTTTTAGCATATCATTAGCATATTATACATTGATTGGTTGAATGGCCAACCAGACACTTAACTTAGCATATTAGACTTTTATTATATAGGATAAAAAAAGTAAACAATAAAAAGTAAGAACTTCTAGAATCAAACAGTGAATTCATATTCATGTTACTTATTACTAGTTTAAAAAGTTCATTGGTTGAGCATCGACCTATGAACCAAGAGGTCATGATTGAATTTCCAGTCAGGATACATGCCTGGGTTCCAGACTTGATCCCGTTGTGGGGTGTGCAGGAGGCAACCAGTCAATGATACTCTCTCATCATTGATGTTTCTATCTCTCTCCCCCTCTTCCTTCCTCTCTGAAATCAATAAAAATATATTTAAGAAAATTATACTCCCGTAAGACACTGGGGGGTGAGGGCATGCATGGGAATGGGGTGGAGCAGGGGCAAAGGGAAGATATGTATACATGTAATAACTTAATTTAAAAAATGGAAGAAAATATTGGGTGGAATAGACAAAGTGGGCCAAACCTTGCCCCTGAGCAGAGGGAATAGCTGAAGGTCGCACAGCGAGTGTTTGTTGGTGAGTTGAAGGAAAGCTATGCTCCAGGAGAAGGTGGGGGACTGCTGGACGGGTCTCTCCTGACCTGGCAGCCCCTACTGCTGCTGGGTTCCCTCCCGGAGATGCCAGCTTGGACGCAGAGACCACGCCACCTTGAAGGGGAGGGTGGATGTTATCGGAAGCCTGAGAATATACAACTGGGACACCCACCGAGAACCTGCAAACCCCAGAACACCTGTCCCCAATTGATGCAAACACACGGATTGAGGAGCTCTACACTCCACCATGGCAAGGTGGGATGAGGTGATCTCTGGTCTCGCAGGACAGAGAAGTGCGCACGCTGCGGGAGCTAGAGGACCGGGCAAGTCTGCGCCTGGAAAGATCCGTGGCTGTTGGGGCTGGCGTGATCCGTGAATGTGGAAGACAGTCCTCAGAGCTGCTAACAAAGAGGATCTCTAGAAAGCAACCCATCTTGATCTGATGCAGAGGGACAGCCTGGGAGTTTCAAAATGTGTGCCGGCTGCTTGGATACAAGGGGAAGGGGAGTTTGAGCACTTGAACTCGTTCCTCTTCAGGTCCTTGCTTCTGATTACTGAGCCCAATACATAGGATAAACCAGTTGGGGACACCCTAGAAGACTGCAGGGGAAAGTTGTTTTTCTGAAACCTGGGGATCAAAGGGAGGAATGACCATCGGAGAAACAGCTCTGGGGCAGCTCATTCCCACAAACCGGTACTGAGTGGCACAGAGAAAGCAGGATCTAAGCATAGGCTAGAGAGGACCTATAGTCTTGGAGGTCAATCCAGATATACTGCCACTCAGGTGCTGAATCACAAATTGACTCTTGTGTAATCACAAATAAAGAAATAGAGAAATTAAGACACACCACCTCCTTAAAAATCAGGACTGGCTTACAACACTGAGGAGCAGTAGAACACAAGGAACTGCACTACTGTCCTAATTAGGAAACAGACGAGCCAAACAGAACAATAGAGGAAGTGAATGACCTTCACATTCTATTTTTTTTACTTATCTTTATTTTTTTCATTTTTACTTTTGAAACAAATTTTTTTTTCCTCATTTGATTTTACCTTTTTAATTATTACATTTTTATTTTCAATCAGTATTATAACTACTACTATTTTGTTGTTGTTGTTTAAAAAAGTGTCATTTTATTTTATTTTACTTTGGGATTAGTGTTCTACATTCTATTTTCATCTTTCCTTTACTCTGTCTCAACTCTACCTTTATGCCATCACTCCCTTCCTTAACTTTTTCCTTTCTGTTGCCCTGTTTCTCTTACCCTTTTCCTACTTTAGATTTTCTCTATTCTTTCTTTTTACCTTCTTTTAAAATTTCACCCTACTTATATATCTAATTTCCAATCCCCTGCTCCAAGTCCATTCACACCTCTCCAAAAATTGTTTTTCTTTCTGTCCTTTTGTTGTTGTTTGCTTGAAGGTTGATTATATCAATTTTTTATGTTTTGTTAAGAATTTTTTGCTTATTCTTTGCTTTGTTTTTGTTTGTTTATTGCTTCTGTTTTCCCTCGCCTGATGTGATATTAGTTGTTGTTTGCAATTTGTATTAATCTCCAGGTAATTGATGCTAGCATTTGGTGGGATTAGTAGTTGTTCTATTGAGAGTTTTCTCCCCAAATATATACTTTGTTCCTCTTCTCTTTCTTATTCTCTTTCTTTTCTCTCTTTTTTTTTTTTTTCCCAATTTCATTTTGGCACTCCATTCTTTCTTTAATTTTTTTTTTTCATTTACTTTTCTCTCTTCTTTCTCTCCTATCCCCTAATTTGTCTCTCTCTGGTGGTCACCTTTATTTGAGATTATTAATATCATGAATACATTTCTGTTCAGTGCCTTTTGCTGTGTAGTAGTCTGTGCCTTTAAATCAATACAGAAGAGAGAGAACTACATAATCAGACACCCAAAGAAAAGAGACCATGGGGAGATAAAGAAACAGCCCACATATGAAAGAAAAGCAGGCATCACCAGAAAACGAAATATACGAAATAGAGGCAAACAACCTGCAAGAGGAAGAATTCAGAGAAATGGTCATAAACTGGCTGAAAAGAATGGAAGACAAATTCGAAAATATGAGTAAGAACCAAGAGAAAATGAAGAAGAACCAAGAAGAAATGAAAAATGACATTGTTGCTGTAAAGAACTCAATAGAAAGCATCAAGAATAGACTAGAAAAAGCAGAGGACCAGTGAGCTAGAAGACAAGGTAAGAAAAAATACTCAACTATGGCCAAAACCAGTTTGGCTCAGTGGATAGAGCGTCGGTCTGCGGACTGAAGGGTCCCAGGTTCGATTCCGGTAAAGAGCATGTACCTTGGTTGCGGGCACATCCCCAGTAGGGAGCATGCAGGAGGCAGCTAATTGATGTTTCTCTCTCATCGATGTTTCTAACCCTCTATGCTCTCCATTCCTCTCTGTAAAAAATGAATAAAATATATTTCTTTTAAAAAAAGAAAGAAAAAATACCAAACTCGAGCAGCTTCTAGGAAAAAAACAACAATTAAGAAGCAGGAGAAGAGCCTATGGATGTTATGGGACAACACAAAACAAAACACCATCTGCATAATAGGGGTTCCAGGAGAGGAAACTGAGCAAAGAATAGAAAACCTGTTTGAAGAAATAATGACAGAAAACTTCCATGATATAGGGAAGAAAAAACCCATACAAATTCAAGAAGCTCAGAGAGTGCCAAGCAAAATGAATCCCAAAAGACCAATGCCAAGGCACATTATAATTAAATTGACAAAAACCAACGAAAAAGTAAGAATCTTAAAACCGGCCAGAGAGAGACAGAAAGTTACCTACAAAGGAACCCCCATCTGACTAGTGACTGATTTCTCTACAGAAACTCATCAGGACAGAGGGAATAGAATGAAATATGCAAAATCATGAAAAGGAAAGGTCTGAATTCAAGAATACTGTCCCCAGCAAGGCCGGCAATCAAAATTGAAGGTGAAATCAAGACCTTCACAGACAAATAAGGACTAAGGGAATTTATGACCACCAAACCAGCAACACAAGAAATGCTAAAGAGTCTGCTGTAAAAAAAAAGAAATAGGAAGCAAAGAAGGAACACAGGGGTAAAGAATAAAAATGGCAACAAATAAGTATCTATCAATAATAACTTTAAATGTAAATGGCTTAAATGCCCCAATAAGAAGACATAAGGTAATGGATTGGATAAGAAAAAAAAAACATGTATCTGCTGTCTACAAGAAACCCACCTTAGAAAAAAAGACACACACAGAGTGAGGGAGAAGGCATGGAAAAAGGTTTTTCAGGCGAATGGAAATGAAAAAAAAAAAAAAGCTGAGGTAGCAATACTTATATCTGACAAATTAGATCTCAGAGTCAAGGACATAACAGGAAATAAGGAAGGCCACTTTATTATACCAAAGGGAACAATCCAACAAGAAGAAATAACTCTGGTAAACATAGACACACCCAATACAAGAGCATCCAAATACATTAAAAAAAAAAACTCTTGGAGGACATCAAGGGACAGATTGACAGCAATACAATCATAGTAGGAGACTATTCTTTAAAATATATATTTTATTGATTTTCCACAGAGAGAGAAACATCAATCAGTTGCCTCCTGCATACCCCATCCTGGGAATGTGCCCACAACCAAGGTACATGCCCTTGACTGGAATCGAACCTAGGACCTTTTAGTCCGCAGGCCAATGCTCTATCCACTGAGCCAAACCGGTTTCGGCCAATCATGGTAAAAGACTTTAATACCCCACTATCACCATTAGACAAATCCTCTAAACAAAAAATCAACAAAGAAACATCAATCCTAAATGACTCACTAGGCCAGATGGAATTAATTGGCATCTTCAGAACATTTCACCCCAAAGCCACAGAATATACATTCTTTTCAAGTCCACATGGGTCATTTTCAAAGATAGACCATATGTTGGGTTAAAGGCAAAATCTCTTCAAATTCAAGAAGATATAAGTCATATCAAGCATCTTCTCCAATTACAGTGGCATAAAACTGGAAATTAACTACAACAAAAACAATCCAAAGAATCTAACACATGGAGACTAAACAGCATGTGACTGGGTTACCAGAGAGATCAAGGAAGAAATAAAAAAAATATCATGGCAACAAATGACAATGAAAACACAACAATCCAAAACCTATTGGACACAGCGAAAGCACTCTTGAGAGGGAAGTTCATAGCTCTACAAGCCCACTGCAAAAAAAACAAGAAACAATGGTAATAAATTACCTAACCCTACAACTCAGAGTTAGAAAGAGAGCTACAAGAAAAGCCCAGTGTAAGCAGAAGAAAGGAAATGATAAAGATCAGAGCAGAGATAAATGACATAGAGAGCAAAGAAACAATACAAAAGATCAACAAAACCAAAAGCTGGTTCTTTGAAAGAATAAACAAGATTGATGAACCTCTAGCCAGGCTCACCAAGAAGCAAAGAGAGAGGTCCAAATAAACAAAATCAGAAATGAAAGAGGTGAAATAACAACAGACCACACCAAAATACAAAGGATTGTTAAAAAATACTATGAACAACTCTATTCCAACAAAATGGATCACCTAGAGGAAATGGACATATTCCTAGAAAAATATAACCTTCCAAAACTCAATCAGGAAGTAATCTAAAAATCTCAGTAGGCCAATAACTATGGAAGAAATTGAAACAGTCATCAAAAAGCTTTCAGCAAACAAAAGCCGGAGACCAGACTGGCTTCACAGGGGAGTTTTACCAAACATTGAAGGAAGAATTAAAACCTTTCCTCCTCAGACTATTCCAAAAAATTCAAGAAGGAACACTTCTCCAAGCTCCTTCTATGAAGCCAGCATCACCCTGATACCAAAACCAGATAAAGACAACACAATGAAAGAGAATTACAGGCCAATACCCCTCATGAACATAGATGCCAAAATCCTCAACAAAATTCTAGCAAATCGGATCCAGCATTACATCAGAAAGATCATACACCATGACCAAATAGGATTTATCCCAGAAATGCAAGGATGGTACAATATCTGCAAATCAATAAACATGATATATCACAAAAACAAATTGAGAGAAAAAAATCACATAGTCATATCAATTGATGCAGAAAAAGAATTTGACAAAATCCAACACCCTTTCTTGATAAAAACTCTCAACAAGGTGGGAATAGAAGGATCATACTTCAACATAATAAAAGCTATATATGATAAACCCATAGCTCACATCATACTCAATGGGCAAAAACTAAAAATATTTCCCTTAAGAACAGGAACAAGACAGGGATGCCCACTCTCACCACTTCTGTTCGACATAGTAATGGAAATTTTAGCCATTGCAATTAGATAAAAAGAAATAAAAGGCATCCAAATTGTAAAAGAAGAAGTAAAGCTAAAAGGTCCCAGGTTCGATTCCAGTCAAGGGCATGTAACTTGGTTGTGGGCACATCCCCAGTATGAGATTACTGAGTGTATAGAAATGCCATAGATTTCTTGGCGTTAATTTTGTATCCTGCTACATTGCCAAATTCATTTATTACTGTCATCTGCAAATATCAGTAATCCCAATAGTGAACTTAAAGAAAGAGAGACTAAAAAAAGCAACTCCATTTCCCATGACATCAAAAAAATTAAGATAGCTAAGAATAAACTTAACTAAGGAGGTAAAAGACCTATATGTGAAAAACTACAGGACACTGAAAAAAAAAGATAGAGGAAGATGTATACAGATGGAAGAACATTCCATGCTCATGGATTGGGAGAATCAACATCATTAAAATGTCCATACTACCCAAAGTAATCTATAGATTCAATGCACTCCCCATTAAAATATCAATGGCACTGGAGGGTGAGGGCATGTATGGCAATGAGGTGGGGGTGGGGGACAATGGGAAGATATGTACACATTTAATAACGTAATTAAAAATGGAAAAAAATAGAAAATTATACTACCACTATGAAAAGTAGCGGCTACAAAAACAAATTATTTCATTACTCTTACAAGACTGGGCCTCAATAAGCAAGAAAAATACAGGAAAATACTGCAGCATTTGGACTACATTGACTGATAGCCTAGGCCTGCCCCAAATAAGTGACTGTCTTCACTGAGGTAGCCTAACTGAAGTTTCCTTGTCTATAGAAGGGTAAGCATACAGTCATATCTCTTCCTTCCTCCCTCTCCCCACGGTCTGTCTCTACCTCTCCTGCCCGCAATCAATGTGAAGTCTTTTTTTTTTTTACCCTTAAATATATTTTTATTGATTTTAGAAAGGAAGGGAAAGGGAGAGATAGACACATCAATGATGAGAGAGAATAATTGACTGGCTTCCCCCTGCACACTCCTCACTGAGAATTGAGCCTGCAACCTGGGCATGTGACCTGACCAGGAACTGATCCATGATCTTTTGGTTCATAGGTTGGTTGACACTCAACCACTGAACCATGAGAGCAGGGCTCTTTTGATATTCTTTACCTCACAATCACTTCATCATATTAAGTTCATTATAAGGTACTTTAAGCTGAACACAGCATTTATCATCTCTTTCCTCCCACCTGTTAAAGAACTAGTTTGTTCCATATATGGCATTGTCTCCTCAAAGTTCTAAGTTAGGTATAACGTAATTCTTTTAATGAATTATCTGTCTTGTCATGACAGACACGCATGACTTAAAATGGAGATAAACAGGCTAATGAAAAACACTCGGGTCTGATTTTCAACTCTTTATCTAAGAGGAGAAAAACAATGCATATAGCTTTACAGTGGAAAATCCCATGTGAAACTACCTTCTCTTTGAACTTAGGCAGTGGGTTTTTAGGTAGCCCAGCCTGAGGAAAGGGGAAGAGGCAGAGGCCGCCTGTCCGGAATATAGAACAGATTCCTTCCCTGGATAGAAAGTTTCCCTGCACAATCTCTAAGATCCTTTCCTAACCTCAGAAAATGAGGCTTTCATTATGAAAAGTAAGGCATGGCAAATGCAATGGACGGGTGGGATAATATAAAAAGTATGCCAGAAAATTAGATGGGCTAGAATCCTGCTTCTGATTCTATATGAACCTAAGTAACTCATTTTAGTTCTCTCATTTGCAAAATGAAAATATTAGAGAAAAACCTCTAAAGATTCCAACATTCTGAGACTATGGCTTCTTCTATGCCTACCTCAGCCACCACTTTTTCACTACTGCACCTTACCATAATTAGGCAGCTTTTTAAAGATCTTTAATGGAACACAGAATTAAAACTTTCAACTTTCTATTTCTGGCTCACTGCAAATGTACAACAGCATTTTATCAAAAAGTGGTTAATGCCACACAGTTCTTGAGATACTGGCTTTTCTTTGAACCCCGGTGACAGTTACACAGTGACAAGTTGTAAGCAAGGAGGCTGTTACCATGGAGACCCACTAGGATTCCTGGGGGTGGATCCAGCAGGCCTTTCCCCCGCCCCCCTCCTTCTTTTTCATGTCAAATCATTATTTTTTATGTTCTGGATCTGGCAAATTCAGAAAGCCTGATCTGTTTTTTCTTCAGCAAGCTTCCTTCAAGAAATATTACCATGTAAAATATAGCTCTGAAGAAATAAAACTGTTTTAGTGACTCTCTTGCAAAAGAGTTAAATATATTCAAGTCTTAATCTTTCCTCTCCCTATTCATAAAAGTAAATACAAATTCAATGACGTTTCAGTGACCTATGCATGCTGCCATCTTTCCAAACCAAATAAAGTATATTATTTAATATCTTCTCTATCAAGACTTCCAAGTGTTTTTTTAAAATATTATTTTATTAATTTTTTTACAGAGAGGAAGGGAGAGAGATAGAGGACCAGAAACACCAATGAGAGAGAAACATCTATCAGCTGCCTCCTGCACACCCCCTACTGGGGATGTGCCCGTAACCAAGATACATGCCCTTGACTGGAATCAAAGTAGGACCCTTCTGTCCACAGGCCGACGCTTTATCCATTGAGCCAAACCGGTTTCGGCAAGACTTCCAAGTTTTTCGAAGAAAGTTTCTACTCAGGAAGTTTCAGTATATGTATATATGTATATGTGTGTGTGTGCGTGTGTGTGTGTGTGTGTATGAAATATAACAGACACACAAAATATAATCATAATAAATCAAAACAATTATAAAATAGATCAAACTGATTAAATGAGAAAAGCATAAGTTTAAATTCCAAGTCTGCTCCAAAGTCACTGTGTATGGACAAAGGGTCTATATAATTCAAGGATATGAAATGCCACTCCTAGCTAAATGTGTGCTGCCACTCAGCTCTCCCAAGACACATTTTTTAGAAGATACCTTAAGAAAACAGATCATTTACAAATCTATCTGTGCATTTGGTTTGTTCAGAGGAGAAATAAAACAGAATTTAAAGAAAGACTTCACTCTATTCCAAGAAGCATACAACATTTTTCAAAGCTGTATGCTTCTTGAAACAGAGTAGTCTTTCTCTAGGTCTTACTATTACTTAGCTCAGAGCAGCAGTTACACCAGACACATGATCATTAATAAATAAAAATAGCATTTGATTTCATAGTAATAATTGAGAACTTCAGTTATCCTAGGCCTGATCCACAATAACTTGCAAGCTAGAAAAAGTACCAAACAAAGCTCAAAAAGTATCCCTGTGCACGCCGGTGTGGCTCAGTGGGTGAGCATCGACCCATGAACTAAGAGATCACTGATCAGTTTGATTCCTGGTCAGGGCACATGCCTGTGTTTCTGGTGCAATCCCCAGTAGGGGGCATGCAGGAGGCAGCCGAGCAATGACGTTTCTATCTTTCTATCCCTGTTCCTTCCTCTCTCTAAAAAATAAAATAAAATTTTAAAAAGTGCCCCTGGCCAAGACTGGTTTAGCTCAATGGATAGAGCATTGGCTTGCGGACTGAAGGGTCCCAGGTTCAATTCTGGTCAAGGGTATATACCTTGGTTACTAGCACATCCCCAAAGGGTGTTTCTGGCTCTCTGTCCTTCTCCCTTTCTCTCTGTAAAAAATCAATAAAAATAAAAAAATTAAAAATGCCCCTGTGCTCATAAGACTTTCCTTAATCTCAAATTAATAATTATTAAAAAGCCTAAATATAAATGTCACTAAGATAAAATGAGTTGAAAACTAAATTAACAATCATATATTAAAACAGAAAACGAAAATTCACAAGCCCAAAAGGGGAAAAATGACCTAGGAGGTAAGATATGCCATCAACTAAAGGTAAGCAACAGGCATCAAGATATTCTATAGGGGATGAGGGAGGAAAGAGCCCTGACTGGCGTGGCTCAGTGGATAGAGTGTCAGCCTGTGGACTGAGGGGTCCTGGGTTCGATTCCCGTCAAGGGCACATGCCTGGGTTGCGGGCTTGATCCCTAGTAGGGGGGAGTGCAGGAGGCAGCCAATCAATGATTCTCATAAATGATGTTTCTATCTCTCCTCCCTTTCTCTCTGAAATCAATAAAGAAATATATTTTCTAAAAAGATATTCTATAGTAATATTGTATCTGGTTTTTATATATTTATTCACCTAAGCTTTCCTGTAGCAGGTCCAAAAGGGTTATTATTTTTTAAATAGTTTCCCAATCCCATTGCCACAATCTATTAACACAAATTAGTTCAGTAAAGAAGTTTGCAGGCTTTTTAAATTGCACTTGTAAATGTATCGAGAGGCTATTAAAAATATCACATAGTAAAACCAATCATATCCTTTATAATAAAAGACATACACAAATCAACCAGTGAACAACCGGGTGCTATGATGTGTATTGACCACCAGGGGGCAGATGCTCAACTCAGGAGCTACCCCCTGGCGGTCAGTGTGCTCCCACAAGGGGTGTGCCACTCAGCCAGACGCCAAGCTCATGGCTGGCAAGCACAGCAGCTGTGGCGGAGTGTCTCCCGCCTCTGTGGCAGTGCTAGGGATGTTCGACTGACGGCTTAGGCCCACTTAAGCCTTCAGTGGGACATCCCCCAAGGGTTCCCAGACTACAAGAGGGCACAAGCTGGACTGAGGGACCTCTCCCGCATGAATTCCATGCACCGGGCTTCTAGTAAATATATAATAAACATGCCCAACTGGAGTGGCTCAGTTGGTTAGTCGTCCTGTGCACTGAAAGGTTGCCAGTTGATTCCTGGTCAGGGAACTTACAGGGTTTGCAGGTTCAATTCCTGTCAGAGCACCTACAGAAGGCAGCCAATGGATGTTTCCTTCCTTCCTTCCTTCCTTTCTTCCCTCCCTCCCTCCCTCCTTCTTTCTCTCTCTCCCTTTCTCTCCTCTTTCCCACCCCCTTGCCTTTCTCTCTCTCTAAGTCTGTCCTTATGTATCTTTCATGATTCTCATACATTTGAAAGAAGAGTGAAGGACAACTCCAGAGGACAGTTTTGCCATACTAGTTTAAAAACAAAAAAGAGGAGAGACTCAGGTGACAGGACATGAGAGAAGGTATGCTTTATTCATTTTTACTACTGGTTTACAATTTCCTTGATTTTATTTTTAAATGCATGTCTTGGCCAGAAAAGTAAGACAGCACAGACTGCCAGCAATATCAGATTCTCCTTTTCTTTATTCTCTGGGGCTACAGCAAACAGATTCAGGGTTGTCTAAGAGCCTTCTGATTTTGTTCAGGCAATATACAATATGAGGTTTCAAGATCACAGAACTATACAGAGGCTTTTAGAAGCACAAATCTTAGCCAACTTAATGTCTTTCAATGGAAAGCTGCTTACCTTTTTTTCCCACCCAGAAAATTCCTTGGAGCTTTAAAGTATTGTTATCTTTAAAAAGCAATAATTTGAACAAACAAGAAATTCACAGAATTTCAATTTTAATGTTTTCTTCCTATTCTTAGTCCTTATTACTAACCTAACTCAAAACATAAATGTGCCATTAGACCAAACACGGACTATTCAACAGGTATTTATTTAATATCGACTTTATGCAAAGCCTTGATACAAGTAAGCACTATATATTGTAAAACTTCTATTCACAGCATTCAGTTCAGTATTATATATACACTACATGAAGGTATAACATCGTTTAGGTACATATTTATAACCACTTGGCCTCCAGTGCCAAGTAGTGTCTTCCAGCTTTTTCTACCCTGAAATACTATTCCTTCTAGGTTATATACAAATCCACATTTCAAAGCTGGTTCTTGTCACTTTTTAATTCCTGTTCATTAATATTACAGGGAAAGTTTACATTTTTCTGGAATATAGTCTTTAAACTTAAAAAAACTAAATGATCACAGAAGAAAAAAAATCAAACTAGAAGCATTAAACTGTCTCAGAGTTTCCCTCCCTTCTTCAGTAACATTTCTCAAAGAAAAAAACTCCACTGTGAAGCTCCTATTACAGATCATTTGTGAAGTTACTGAGCAGAGAGACCAGACAGACTCCATCAACTGGGCACACAGCCACTCACCATTACCCTTTGTTTAAAGTCTCAACTGCCATTCAACCCACAGCATTGTATTCCACTCAAGTCCATTAACCTTTTTTAAGCGAAAACAACCAGGACACTAAATGTGTTACTTCCCTAGAAAAGAAAAAGGGAACTAACTAATTCATATGCCTCACAAAAATTTTTTTAATATATTTTTATTGATTTCAGAGAGAAATAGAGAGAAACCTCAATGATGAGAAGAATCATCTATTGGCATCCTCCTGCACGTCCCACACTGGGGATTGAGCCTGCAACCCACCCATGTGCTGTGACCAGGAATGGAACTGCGATACTCAACCACTGAGCCATGCCTGCTGGGCCTTAAAAAATTCTTTAAAAATAATGGCTCACTTTAAGTTTCCTATTTGAAAAAGCAGTATTATTTTATTGTATGTCTAAAAGTAGTAGTTATAAACAAGTAATCTTTAAACTTCTAAACACACACACACACACACACACACACACACTAAAAAACCTTCAATACTGATCTGGCAAAGCACTAGAGAAGCACTCTACACCAAAAGTAACATGAAATCAATATTCTTCAAATAAAACTTTAAAAACAGCCCTGGTCAGTGTGTCTCAGTTGCTTGGGTGTTATCCCACGCACCAAAATGTTGCCGATTCAATTCCTGGGCAGGGCACATGCCCATCTTGTGGGCTTGATCACCCATAGAGGATATGCAGGAGACAACCCATTGATGTTTTCTCTCTCCCTTTCCATTCCCCCCCCCTTTAAAAAAGAAACAAAACAAACAAACAAACAAAAATTAGTAAGTAAAAAATCATCCATGTCCCAATGCCCAGAGGAAATGTTGATACTTATCCTTCTTGCTTGTGAAATAAAGTTTTTAGGAGAGTTAAAAATTCTTAGCAGAAAAAATGTTAAATCATTATGGAGTTTATAATGGATATAAAGCATTCTTAGAAAATGTTACAGGTCTGGAACTCAAAGAGGTATAAAATAAAGAAACAGACCCAGCCAGAGTGGCTCAGGTGGTTGAGCGTCATCCCGTGCACCAAAAGGGATCGACTGACTCCAGGTTAGGGCTTATTTCCCTGGGTTTCGAGTTTGATCCCCAGTCCGGGAGCCTATTGAAGGCACCAACCGAATAAATATCAACACACACACACACACACACACACACACACACACACACACACACACACACACACAGTGGTACCTTGAGATACGAGTGCCCTAACATACGAGATTTTTGAGATATGAGCCGTCGAGTGAGCGAGCGATTTTTGCTTTGAAATACGAGCAACATTTGAGATAGGAATAATCGCACAGATCGGCCGGCTGCACACGACCCACCAGTTTACCGAGACTCGAGCGTCTCATAGTTTCCCACGCCTCAAGGTTACGGAACGAATTAAACTCGCATCTCGAGGTACCACTGTGTGTGTATATATATATATATTTTTTCTCTCTTCCTCTCTCTAAGCATGACCTCAGGTGAGGATTAAAAATATAAAAATATTAACAAATATATGCTCATAGTCTCCATAGCATAGCAGAGAACAAAAAGATAACAATGAAACAATTCTGTAAGGAAACCCCTACTTTAAAGAGATTCTAATAGCCAATTTAATGGCAAGGAGCAAGTTACAATTATAAAGATCTCATCAAGAAAACTGTCTGTAACAAACTAAAAGGCTCAAATAAGGATTTTTGGTACAAGACAGTTTTACAAAGCAAATAGCCCAAACTGATTAACTCTTTCCTCTACATTATAAACTTTATTCCTCCCTCCCTCCCTAAAACTAGTTACCTAACTTAGGAAGAGACCCCAGTGTCCCTATTATAAATCCAATAATATACTCATTTGTATTTTCAATTTTCTACCAATTGACTCTCATGAAGTAGACAGTGAAAATGAATCCAGGAAACCACATTACCCAAGGATTCCAAAGGGAACAATAAGCTAAAAGGTTCTATGGGAAGGATGCCTTGTGCAGCAAAACATTTCAAATGCACAAATTGGACATTAGGAAACAATGTCTCATCCCTAAAGCCACAAAAGACAAAGGAAAATGCAAAACAAAATACACCCAAAAAGGGAACAGAGTTAGTAGCTACTTTTTATGTATGGTATTTTAACTGTCGTTTTATTTGAACTGCGTAACTGACCCATACGATGAGTACACATGAAAAAAGAAAATAGCATTATCAACACCATACCAGGCACAGTTCAGCGCCCAGCATAACTTATCTCAATTAACTCTCACATTATCATTTCAGGTTGGTATCTCTATTTTAAAGACAGGAAAACAGGCCCAAAAATGTTAAGGTCACACACAGTGATGGTACCAATTTTTAAGCCCACTGGCTTGAGCTGTCACATCTATCCCTCCCAGGCTATACTTAAAAAACCCCATTCAAGTCACATCATTCTTTGAAACCCCAAGTTTTCATTTTAAGGACTCAAAGAATCAAATAATCAACTCCCAATTATGGAAAAGACTTCTCCAGGTTTTTTCCAAAAATTTGTTTCGATTTTACTTGCTGTGTACCACAGCACTTCTAGGTTGTGTGCATGTAAAATACAGGATTACATTACTATCAATCAACTTCAGAATTTGTCAGAAGTTCTATTGGGAAAGGCTACACAGAAAGTCAATTCTTAGTTCAAATTAAAATTCCTGAAATACTTAAACTTCCATGATACATTCAATGTCTAACTATTATAAAAAATAATTAAGACTCAAAGAATAGCCCTGACAAATTTGGCTCAGTGGATGGAGCATTGGCCTGTGGACTGGGGGTACCGGGTTAGATTCCAGTCAAGGGCATGTGCATTGGTTGCAAGCACATGCCTGGTAGGAAGTGTGCAGGAGGCAGCTGATAGATGTTTCTCTCTCATTGATGTTTCTAACTTTATTCCTTTTCTTCTTCTCTGTAGAAAATCAATAAAATATATTTTTAAAAAAAAGAATAGTTTTGAACAAACAAATGATTCATGTTGTTTGGGGAAAATGTATGCATATCCTCCCTGACACTAAAATCAAGTTTCATGTGTGCGGGCTGTAATACCTCATGGGACAACATGGTTGAGTGAATAAAATTTCCAGTTATCCCCTGCCCCAAGGATTAATGTTAAATTGCATTTGTTACTGGAGAAGAGGAACATGGGGTGGGAGGCAAGGTCCAAAAAGCAAAGAGAAGTAGACAATCAAGCAGACAAAAACAGTTATGAACCTCCAAAAAATACTATAGGCTCATCTTAATAAGAAAGCTTTTCACACATGAGAATACTCTGAATAACTTTGTTCCTACTGAAACAAACTGGGAGACTTAGGACTACATTTAACATGCTCTTACTCTGGAAATATTAATCAAATTTGACCATTAAATGTCAGGTTTTTAAACTTATCTGTACACAATGTGAAATACCTAGAGATCAATTTACTCTGACAAAAAAACACTCAAAATCTACATATATAAAAGCCTAAGTGACCAGAATGACCGGAAGAACTGGTCGCTATGACGCACAATGATGCTCAATGCAGGAACTGCCCCCTGGTGGTCAGTGTGTTCCCACATCCAACCTCCATGGTCCGTCTGTTCTCCCCCCACCCACTCTCTCATCCCACTCGCCCCGTCTGATCGGAGCCTGGCCCCAGGCTGGGATGGGGAACGGGAGATGGACGGAGGAGAACACTGCCCCTTTCCTAGGGGCCAAGGGCAGGCTCCCTCCTCAGGACTGGCAGTGAGCCCTGTCCCTCCCTCCAGCTGTTAGGCCCAGATTGGCCCACCACCCACCTACCACAATGGAGGCACAGCGGTAAAAGAAGGGGGGGAGGGAGACAGAGGAGTGGTGGAGTGCCTACAATGGTGGCGTTGGGGTCCAGTGTCCATTCCTTCCAGGCCCCCTTTCCTAGGCCAACCTTCTGTGCTCCATCCCTCCCCTCAGCCAGCAGGCCCCAATTGCCAGCCAGACCGAGGGGAATCCCCCCCCCCGTGCATGAATTTCATGCACTGGGCCTTGAGCATATAATAAAGCAAAGGCAGAAGAAACTTAAACCTGCCTGTTCTTCTCTTCATGTGATACTTTTTCTGTGTGCAACCCATTTTTTAATATGCTGCACATTAAAGATTAGAAATTAAGATTAAATTAGAAGTGATGCTATTATTTGTGATTTGGTTTATTGTTATGTACTTCTAAGCACCCTGATATGTTTGATTTTTTAAGAGATTTGAGCTTGGCGGTGGACATACCTGTGTGACAATCCACAGGAAGAGCATGAATTCTAATCAACTCAGCAGCCTTTGTAGAGCTCCAAGAGAGGAAGAACTATCAAGAGACATCACTGTACACAATGACCTGAAGAAGCAGAGGAATTCAGCCACAAAAAGAAATAAAGTCCTGATGCATACATGCTATAACATGAATAAAGTGAGTGAAATTTATTGCTAAGTGAAATAAGCCAGATACAAAAGGACAACAATATTGTAGGGTTCTAGTTACATGAAATACCTAGAAGAGGCAAATTCATACACAGTAAGTAGACTAGGGCAGTGGTCGCCAACCTGTGGTCCATGGTAGTCTGTGAGGTCCAAAAGGTTGGCAACCACTGGACTAGAATTTACCAGGGGCTAGGAGGAAGGGAAAATTGGGTGTTTATTGCTTACTGGTTACAAGGTTTCCATTTGGAGTGAAAAAAGATTTTGAAAAATGACAGTGGTGGTGACTACACAATACTGTGAATATACTTGACCTAAACCTAAAATCTTAAAATTATTAAACTCCTAGAAGAAAACAGGGGGAAAGCTTCATGGTTTTGGACTTGGCAATGATTTCTCAGGTATAAAACCAAAAGGACAAGCAACAAAATAAAAAAAGACAAATGAGAGGACATCAAACTTAAAAAACAAACAAACCTGGTTTTTCAAGAGGTATTTTTTAAATTGATTTCAGAAAGGAAGGGAAAGGGAGATAGAAACATCAATGATGACAGAGAATTACTGATGGGCTGCCTCCTGCATATGCCCCACTGGGAATTGTGCCCACCACCTGGAATCAAACCATGACCTCCTGGTTCATAGGTCAATGCTCCACTACTGAGCAACACCAGCTGGACAATAAGTTTTTAAAGTACACAATCAACAAAGTGAAATGGCAGCCTACAGAATGGAAGAAAGTATGTTCAAATCATATATTTAATAAGGGATTAACATTCAGAATATATAAAAAACTGTAATTCAACAACAACAAAACTTGAATTAAAAATGGGCAAACTACTTGAAGGCATCGGCCAATAAGCATAATGTTCAACATTATTCATCAGAAAAATGCATATCAAAGCCATAATGAAGCCCAGTTGGTGTGGCTCAGTGGCTGTGCATTGGCCCAGAAACCAAAAGGTCACCAGTTCTCAGAGCACATGTCCAGGTTACAGGCTAGATCCCCAGTAGGAGGTGTACAGGAGACAGCCAATCATTGTTTCTCTCTCATCCATGTTTCTATCTATCCCTCTCCCTTCCTCTAAAAATCAATTAAAAAAATAAATAAAAATAAAAAAATAATAAAAATCAATAAAAACATGTTTTAAATTACTCTCAAAACCACAATAAGATATCACCACCACAGGGTAGCTCTTTAAAAATAAATAAATAAATAAGTAAGTAAGTAAATAAATAAATAAATAAATAACAAAAATTAAAAATAAAAACAGGGTAGCTCAACTGCTTAGCGTGTCATCCCAATGTGACTAAGCTGCAGATTTGGTCCAGGATCAGGGCACATACAAGAATCAACCTGGCCGAAACCAGTTTGGCTCAGTGGATAGAGCGACGGCCTGCGGACTGAAAGGTCCCAGGTTCGATTCCAGTCAAGGGCATGTATCCTGGTTGTGGGCACATCCCCTGTAGGGGGCGTGCAGGAGGCAGCTGATCGATGTCTCTCTCATCAA